>BQNB010008892.1:0-88459 GCA_026074375.1 Tanacetum coccineum
CATTCATCTCATTAAGTCATTTCTTGGTTTCTGGATCCAACAATGCAGCTTTGTAGTTAGCGAGTTCACCGAGATCCCTTAACTCATTCTCCTCAGAAGCGCTGTAGAAAGAATATCCCACTGTGTATCGAAAGATCTAGGATCAAGTTTGTCAGGTTTGGTAAGTGTATCTCGCTTAGCAAATGCCTCACAACCCCATACTTTTAAGTAAGACAGCTTAGGGGCTTGCCCATGCCATACTTCGTACGGTGTCTTATCAACCTTCTTAGATGGAACCATGTTGAGAATGCGGGCAGCAGTCTCAAGAGCATAATCCCAAAAGGACTTAGGCAGAGTAGTTTGACTCATCATAGATCGAACCATGTCTAGCAGTGTTCAATTTCTCCTCTCAAACACACCATTGTTTTGCGGCGTGTAAGGAGGAGTGTGATGGGCAATGATCCCATGCTTCTTTATATGATCTAAAAACTCTTGACTCATATATTCACCTCCACGATCAGAATGTAGTGATTTTATGGTCTTCCTGAGTTGGTTTTCTACTTCCTTTTGAAACACTTTGAAAGTTTCAGACAATTCATGTTTATGTTTTAGCAGGTAAACATAACCATACCGACTAAAGTCATCAGTAAAAGTGACGAAGTAGCTAGCACCTTGCCTTGACATAATTTTAAATGGGCCACATACATCGATGTGTATTAGTCCAAGTAAATCTTTAGCCCTTTCCACTTGATGTGAATAGGGTTTTCTTGCCATCTTTCCAGACATGCAAGAAACAGATTTTCCTAGTGACTGAATGTCAGTAGAATTAAGAAGTCCTTCATGTTGCAACTTTTCAATGCGTTTCTTACTAATGTGTCCAAGACGACAGTGCCATAAGTAAGAAGAGTCCAAATTAATTTTGGCTTTTTTATTTCTAACATTATACATAGAACTATCGTTTGTATTAGAACAAGACATATCAATTTCAAAAATACCATCCCTTAGGATAGCCACAAAATAAACTAGATTATTTTTAGAAACTGAAAGAACATTGTTTTCATTAAAGCGGTTAATAAAACCGTCATCATACAAACGCGAAACTGAAATAACACCTCTAGTAATAGAGGGAGCATAATGACAATTGTTCAAGACAATAACTAATCCACTAGGGAGCTCTAAATGATATGACCCAATAGCTTCAACGGCTGCACGGTTTCCATTGCCCACGTACAGACTTAAAGCTCCTGGTTTTAGCTTCTTACTTCCCTGCAGACCCTAAGTATTAATACAAATATGAATACCACATCCAGTGTCATAAATCCAAGATTTATTAGGGAAAGAATAGAGTTCTATGGTGAAAATACCTGAAGTGCTAGCTCCCTGAGATAACTTCTTCTTTTTCATCAACTCGGTGAGATACACGGGACAGTTCCTTTTCTAGTGCCCAACTTCACCACATTGGTGGCAAATGGCGTCCTTTGCAGGATTCTCCTTCTTATGTGGTGGAGGAGTCTTAGGTTTAGGAGCAAATGGCACATTGTTCGGAGCATAGCCCATCTTGCCCTTTTTACCTTGACCCCCCTTTGAAGCTTTGTGCGGTTTCTTATTCTTCTAGTTTTTCTAAACCCTTCCTGCTCGTATTGCATGAAGTGCAGGATTAGCATCTTTCTTGGGCAGCGTATCTTCATGCAGCTTAAGCATGGCATGTAGTTCATTAACGGTCTTCCCCATGCCATGCATATTGTAATTATGCACGAAGCTGTTAAAATCCTTATTCAGAGAGACTAAAATAAGACTCACTGCAATGTTTTGACCAACTGGTTGACCGAGTCGCTCCAAGTTATCAATGTAGCCCTTCATCTTTAGAACATGTGAGCTAACTGATTGACCTTCCTCCTGCTTGCAAGTGTGAAATTCTCTCACAGTCTGCAGAAGTTCCTGTTCAGCTTGTTTGGAAAACATAGCTTTTAGTTCCTGGAGCATGTCATAAGCACCAAGATGAGCTAGATTTCGTTGGATATCTAGGTCCATGGTCAACAACATGAGTACAGCAACTTCCCTTTGCCCTTTAACCCATGCAGCGTGAGCTGCAAGGTCCTGAGGAGGGATTTGCTCTCCAGGTTGTGCAACTGGTGCAGCAGGAATAGGATGCTCAAGGTAGTATTCCTTGTCTTCAGTTGAAAGTACCAAACGTAGTTGTCTGTACCAATCAATGAAGTTGGGTCCAGTGAGTTTTTGTTTCTCGAAGAAACTCCTGAATACCGAATTGTTTCCGACTGAGGTAGTCATCTACAATAAAAGTTCAAACAATTAGTATTTTCGATAATTAAATTCTTAATAGAATTAACTACCCAATTAATTTACTAATTAAGACTAAGATCCAACTTGCAGTCCCACTTATTACCCAAGGTCTGACCAGGATGTAAACAAGTGGGGCAAGAGGTAAGCGTCGAGCGTTAATTGCATTTTTAATGCAACTCTTAGATTTATGATACTTGTCAAAACATTAGTCAGCATGTAATAATGTTAAGAGCATGTTTAGTATCATCTTATGCCTCGGGTCCAAGGTCTGACCAAGCCTACTCGAATTAAGTCGACCAAGCAAGAACTTGCAAAAATCGTTAGAGGTCTTACCAGAGCATGAAATTCGCCATGGGTTGGTAGGGCCTTAAGGTCTGACCAAAGCGGTCAAACCAATTGCACGTGTTCTTGGTTGGCTGGCATAGACTTAAAATTTTCATAGGGGTATGCACATAAATGCGTTAAAACGTGTACAAAGAAGCATGTAAACAACTTTATAACACTTATATTTAAAAACCTTTAATAATGACACTGTAGTACTGCCATAGTTCACGGTTTCTCAAAACGAACTCACAAAACGAAGAAACATGTTTAGCGCGAAGGCATATAAAAACCTATTTCTTTAAGGGGGGGGGGAATCACGTAAAAACAACCCGCCTTAAACTTCTCTTAAAGATTGTTCCTAGTGGTTGAGCCATACTTCCCATGAGGTCCTATAGCGTCCAGTTTTTAATTCAGAAAATCAAGAATTTTCAAGTTTAAAGACCTTATTAATTACCTTACAAAAACAATTTTCCACGAAACAAAAAGTCGGTCATATAGGGAATGTTTTTAGGCGTGTAGCATTAATAGACTACATTAACATCATCTTTTTGAGATATGACATATTTATTTAGGCGTGTAAACAAGTAGGCATTAAATAAACATGCATACATAGATTCATAATACTAAAGATGACATTAATCATTCAAGTAAACATGTACAATCTGAGTTCTCTTGCGAGTCTTCCCCAAATGGAGAACCATAAGACCCTCACTAGGTTTTTCTGCTAAGTACCTAGATCTCCCATTCATCACATATTGTGATTGAGTGGGTCTTATAGCCGGAATAGACAACAATAAAAAAGGAAACAAAACAGCTAATTAACGAATTTAAATTTTCCCATTTTTAACCGATATTAACGTTTAATTAGAATAAGATCAAGATCTACATATTTTATTCATTTCATGGCAAGGATTTGGTCATCATTGACATATTTTTCTAGTAAAACATAAATAAAATATCAAACGCAGCAGATCATAGCATATGTTTCAATAATAGGCATGTAAACTAGGCGTATAATTAAAACAAAACGTGTAACCCATAAAGCTAAAACGAGTTGGCTCTGATACCACTGTTGGGATTTAACATCTAGGTAACCAAGTTACTACGAGTACGCAGCGGATTGGATCTAGTAATAGCATATGATTAACACGTTAACAAGAAGTAAATAGAAAGCGTACCTCTCAGCAAATTGATCTTGAAGCGAATAAGTGATTAAAACAATCACCTCTACGGTTGCTCACACAGTCACGTCAACCGAATACGTTAAGTTGTCTAGACTTAACTTCACAAACCGAATACCTTGTATTATAAACCGATTACCAAACAAACCCTTGTTCCTTGTAACCGAAAACCAAAGTCACCGAATTAGGGTTTAAAGCAAAACCCTAATAACCGAAAATCCAAGAACCGAAAATCAATAAACCCGAAACCCTTGTAGGGGTTTTAACCTTCGATCAGGAAAGCAATAAACACCTTGTGTCTTGATCTTGCAATGTCGAGCTAGGAAGAAACAAGAGAGATTAATTAAACCTTAAAGGTTTAATTGATTTTGGTGATGAGTTATAAACCGAAAATCAAAGAACCCTTGAGAGGGTTTTTATCAAACTCGGTTGGGTAAAGAAACAGGAAGACTGAAACTATTTTTGAGGGTTTTGAGAATTATATGTCGTGTATAATGAGTTAGATATCAATGGTATTTATAGCCCTTGAATCCTACTCAAGATAAACTAGGAAACAACCAATCATTATCTAAAACCAACTCTTCCCATATCTCATAATTAGACTCAAAAACCTTATTCCAGAACCTATAGGAATCCGGCCTTTCATAGGGCTTCCTCAGTGTTCGGTTTTTGTCCAATTTAGTCCCTTGGTTTATTTGTTGCGAAGTATAAAATGTATTCTCCGTGTATTAACGTGTGTGCCCCCTATAGGCTCACATATTCGTAACGTATATGTGCTAGCCGACTACCATAACCCAACAATATCTCGTCATACTTGGAAGATATAAGCAACGCACCGATGCCAACCAACTGAAGTTCAGTTCTAGCAATAGTTGTGAGCGACAAATATCTATCAACAATATTGATAGTAAGATAAAGAGTCTCTAGCATGAAGCGACAGTTACTGTGAAGCTGTATTAGCCAGTCATTCTAGGAGAATCCATGTAATCCCTAAAACATCCTTGTGTCTCCCCGAGCTTGTACAACATGTAGATTTCGTCCACATATTCAACCTGAGCAATCTCATTGTTGTTGTCAAATTCATCAATATTGATGATGACATGATCTTTTGGTCTTGTAGTAGCAAGTAATGATAGTGATTCCAAAGCCTTTTCCGTTATAGTATGGTTTGCCACAGACTGTGCCTTAGTAAATGGTTTGTTGCAGACACCAGTCAATCAATAGTCTGGATTTATAATGTCCAGATTTCTTGTTTCGCCTAGTGCAATAATCGGCTGAGGATGATCAACAGAAGATGTCATAATATAATATCTTCTTCTTGATCTTGAAAATTAACACCACACCTCCAATACTCGTCAAAATCACCAACAAAAAGAGAGGCCTTTTTCTACGTTACTAGTCGCCACAACCGTATTTCTGAAGTGGTTGAAGATGCCAATGTTTGAGACGTTTAATTGAGAGGGAAGGTTTTGAGTTTTTGGATGAAGATGAAGGAGCGGAGCCTCTTATTTTTTGGAGCGAGATTTAATTAAGAGCCACCATATAAAGGAATATGTTACATCCACAAAAAGACCACAAAGAAATATCCACAAACATGAGGTGTCATGTTTTGATTGGATTAATCAAAGATAAGAGAAAAAAACTTTCATATTCTCTCATGTGTTTACAACTACCACGTATAGTCTTACATTATAACCTTCTCCAAGATCGACGGCGTAAGAGATTCAGAATACGCCAACTCTCAACCTTGGTTTCATACAGAACAGAGCCCACAGATAGGGGTGGAAGGATTCTAGCGTTAAATCATTTACTGGGGTTGCTCGGGTGTCGGTGCTGAATTACAATGCAGGTGACCATTCTGGCTGAATTATGATTGTACCATTCCGGCTGAATTATAATTAGTACTAAAACAGTTACCTACTGTTGGAATATGGTAGTCGAAAGCACCAATACATTACGAATATAAGTGAGCCTATTGGGGGCACACACGTTAATACACGGAGAACACGTTTTATGCTTCACACTTTAATAATCACAAGGACTATAAATGAACAATACCCGAACCCCAAGGGTGGCCGGTTTCCTATGGAGGATTAAGAGGGGGTGTTTGTTCGATTGGTGATTAAGGAGAACAAAAGAAAAGAGAATTGTGGTGGGACTAGGACTCGTATCCTAGTTGAACTAAGCTAGGGATAAAGGGTTATAAATACCCTTTACCCCATAGCTCATTCCACACGACATAAAAGAAAAACCCAAAGTCAGATTTCGGTTTCATTCTTGTTCTTTCTTTACCAACGAAATTGCCAGGCCCTTCTATAAGGTTGTCGTGGGTTTCGGTTTTTGTTTGTTCTTTTCCAACCGAGTTCGACTTCACTTTAAAAGGTTAATCGATTTTCGGTTAGTTGTTCATCATCAATATTCGATTTCAACATTAGGATTTCGATAGACTTCACTTGCTCTTCCAAGCTCGACGGTGCAAGGAGTGTTGTGGCTTCTTGGTTCGAAGAAGGATTCCATTCAAGGGTTGCGGGGTTTGGTCTTATTCGGTCCAGGTTAATTCGGTTGAATTAGGGTTTTATAAACCTTAATTCGGTTCTTGGTAATTCGGTTACAAGTCAAGGGTTTGCGTGGTAATCGGGATTAAAACAAAGGTTGTTAGTTAGTGAAGTTAAGTCTAGCATAGCTTAACGTGTTCGGTTGACGTGATTGTGTGAGCAACCGTAGAGGCAATTATTTTAGTTGCTTGTTTCGTTTTCTTGATCAAATTAACAAAAGGTACGCGTTTCCATTTACCTTTTATTCTGTGTTAACCATATGCTATTAAAAAACTAAGGGTTCCCCCCCCTATCCGCTGCTACCGTGGCTAAACTAGTTACCTAGGTATTTAAATACCCATCATTGGCATCAACGAGCCACCACGATTTAGCTTTAGTGTACACAATTTTTTTAATATATCCTATTTATACATGCCTATTATTAAAACAAAGTCTATGATATGCTGCGTTTAATATTTTATTTATGTTTTTACTAGAAAAAATGTCAACAAAAATTAGATTCTTGTCCATAAAATAAATAAAATAGTAATATTGATCTTGAAAATATTAAAGGTTAATATAGGTAAAAAGTAAAATAAAGATAGTGTAATTTAGCGTTGAATGATCCCTTTTAACTAATTGCCTATCCGGCTATAAGACCCCACCAATCACAAATGTGTAGAATGGGGCGATCTAGGCACTTTAGCAAAAACTAGTGAATGGTCTTATGGTTCTCCATTTGGGGAAGACTCGCGAGAGAACTCGGATTTTACATGTTTGATGTATGATTAATGTCATCTTTTGATTATGAATCTTAGTATGCATGATTATTAAATGTCTAAATTGTTTACGCGCCAAATTTAATATGCCATATGACTAAAAGATGATGTTAATGTAGTCTATTAATTTTACACGGCCAAATGCAGCACATCAGTGACCAACAATTTTTGATTCGTGGAAAACTGTTTTGTAAAAATTAATAATACTAAACTACTGAAACTAGTTTTCATGAATTAAAAAAACTGGACGTCTGGACTCAAGGGAAGTACGGCTCATCACTATAACATACTACAAGAGACGTTTAAGGCGGGTTTGATGTTTACGTAAATCCCTAAAGGAAATAAGGTTTATTAATACGCTAACGCGCTGACCTTTTTCTCCGCTTCTTTGCGAGTTCGATTGGAGTTACCGTGAACCATGGAATGTCACTACAGTGTCATTATTAAAAGTTTTTAAATTAGTGTTACAAAGTTGTTTACATGCTTCTTTGTACACGTTTTGACACATTTATGTGAATACCCCTAGAAAATTTAAGTCTATGCCACCCAATCGTAGAACACTAGCAATTGGGTTAGAGTCTCCCCTTGTTAGAACCCTGGACCCATCCCAACCCATGGTGAATTTCGACTACTGGTCAGAACCTTTGACGATTTCACACTTCTCGTTTGCTCGACTTAAATTCGAGTCTCTTGGTCAAACCCTGGACCGAGGCATAAGATAGATACTAAGCATGCTCTTAACATTATTACAACTGACTAATGTTTTGACAAGTATCATAAATCTAAGAGTTGCATAAAATGCAATTAACGCTCGACGCTTACCTCTTGCCCACCTTGTTTACATCCTGGTCAGACCTTGGGTAATAAGTGGGACTGCAAGTTGATCCTTAGTCTTAATTAGTAAATTAATTGGTTAGTTAATTCTAAAAGAATTTAATTATCGAAAATACTATTAATGAACTTTTATGTAGATGCTACCTCAGTCGGAACACAATTGTTCGGTATTCAGGAGTTTCTTGAGAAACAAAAACTCACTGTACCCAACTTCAATTGTTGGTACAGACAACTTACGTTTGGTACTATTCAACTGAATGACAAGGAATATTACCATTGAGCATCCTGCACCCATTGCACCTCCTGGACAACAAATTCCCTCCTGAGGAATCTTGCAGACTCATTGCTGCATGGTAGAAAGGCCAAAAGAAAATTACTGTTGCTCAGTAGTTGACCATGGACCTAGATATCCAACGAAATCTAGCTCATCTTGGTGCTTATGACATGCTCCAGGAACTAAAAGCTATGTTTTCAAAACAAGCTGAACAAGAACTTATGCAGACTGTAAGAGAATTTCACACTTACTACAGGAGGAGGTCAATCGTTTAGCTCCCACGTTCTTAGATGAAGGGCTACATTGCAGACTTGGAGCGACTCGGTCCAACCAGTTGTCAAAATCTTGCATGTGTCTAATCTTAGTCCCCTCTCTTCAACAAGGAATTTAACCAGCTTCGTGCATAATTTCAATATGCACGCATGGGGAAGAACCGTGAATGAACTACATTGGCCATGCTTAAGCTGCATGAAAGAATCGCTGCCCAAAGAAAGAGCAAATCCTCACTTCAAGCAATACGAGCAGGAAAGGGTTCAGAAAAACCAAAAGAATAAACCGCACAAAGCTGGTAATGGAGGTAAAGCGTAAAGTGGAAAGAACATCGATGGGCTAATGCTCATAACAAGTTCCATTTGCTCCTAAACCTAAGACTCCTCCACCACCTAAGAAGGATAACCCAGCAAAGGACGCCATTTGCCACCAATGTGGTGAAGTTGGGCACTGGAGAAGGAACTGTCCCGTGTATCTCACCGAGTTGATGAAAAAGAAGAAGCTACCTCAGGGAGCTAGCGCTTCAGGTATTTTCACCATAGAACTCTACTCTTTCCCTAGTAAATCTTGGATTTATGACACTGGTTGTGGTACTCATTATTTGTATAACAACTCAGGGTCTACGGGGAAGAAGGAAGCCTGAAACCATTCGCTTTTAAGTCTGTACGTGGGCGATTGTCATCGTGTCAGCCAATTGAAGCAATTGGAACTTATCATTTAGAGCTCCCTAGGTGGATTAGTTATTGTTCTTGAACAAAATGTCATTAAGCTCCCTCTATCACTAGAGGTTGTTTATTTCAGTTTTCGCGTTTGTTTGACGATGGATTTGTTAAGATCGTTTAGATGAAAACAAGTTATTTCAGTTTCCAAAGATAATACTAGTTAATTTAATGGTTGTTTCCACGGGATGGCATTTTTGAAATTGATATGTCTTGTTCTAATACAAAACGATATTTCCTATTAATGCAATTACTAATAAAAGGAGACTAAATTAATTTAGACCTTCTCTCTTAGTGGCACTGCGTCTGTGGACACATTAGCAAGAAAAAAAAAAAAACGCATTGAAAAGTTGCAACATGGATGGCCTTTCTCAATACTATTGACATTGAGTCATTAGGAAAATGTGTGTTTCATGCTTTGTCTGGAAAGAATGCTAGAAAACCCTATTCAATCAAGTGGAAAGGGTTTTAAAGACTACTGGACTAATACACACCGATGTCTGTGCCCATTTAGAAAGTGTCCAACACAAGTACTAGCACTATCGTATACTTCCACTGACGATTTCAGTCGTTATGTGGATGTTTACTTGCTGAAACATAAACATGAAGTGATTTGAAACCTTTAAGGTAGTTCAAAAAGAAGTAGAAAACCAACTGGGAAGACCCAATAAAGTCCCTACGTCTTGATCGCGGAGGTGAATAATAATGAGTCAAGAGTTTATTAGATCATCTTAAGGAGCAAATGGGCTTATTGCCCCATCGCACTCCTCCCTTACACAGCCTCAAATAAAATGAGTTGTCAGAGTGAGAAAATCGAACACTGCTAGACATTGGGGTTCGATCAATGATGAGTCAACTACTCTAACCAAAGTCCATTTGGATTATGCCCTTGAGTACTGCTGCTCGCATTCGCTCAACCATGGTTCCATCTAAGAAGGTGATAAGACACCATACTAGATATGGCATGGGCAATCCCCTAAGCTGTCTTACTTAAGAGTTTTGGTGGTTGTGAGGCATTTAGTTTAATCATGATACCTTGACCAAACCAGAAAAAGGGGGGGGGGGGGGGGGGGGGGGGGGGGGGGGGGGGGGGGGGGGGGGGGGGGGGGGGGGGGGGGGGAAAAAAAAAAAAAAACAAACTAACCCTAGATCTTTTAAGATGTATCTTCAGAAGGTACCCAAAGGAAAACAATGGATATCTTTCTACAACCCTTCTGAGAATAAGGTTTGTTGCTTCGGAATGCTAGAGTTCTTTGCGTCTAAGCTCTTGGAACTAAAGCAAGTGGAGTGAGTGGAAGATCTTGAAGTAATCAAGAAGAAGATACAATCCATCTGAAAACACTATCTTAAATCATGAAGAGGATGATCAATGAAATGATAACCTCAAAGTGATATCAATCCCATTTTGTAAGGTCCACGAAGGACACGCCGTCCCACAGAGTCGATGGTGTTGTACATTGACACTGAGGAACATGAGTATTAGGAGACTCTGAACCCGCTAGCCTATATGAGTTGCATTGCTGTATCCTGAATCCAAGAAATGGCTTGATGCGATGAATGTGAAATGAAATCCATGAAAGACAATGATGTATGGGTCTTAATGAGCTACCTCCCCGAATGCTAGAACCGTAGGTAGCAGTGGCTTTTTCAAGAAAAAAGACACACATTGTATGGTGCAGTATACATCTTTAAGCCTCGTCTTGTAGCGAAAGGCTTCACTCAAACCTACGGGGTTGATTATGTAGAAACATTATCTCCTGTTGTAGACATTAGAGCTATTAGGATTCCTCATAGCTATAGCCGCAACTATAGACTATTAAGATATGGCAAATGGATAGTCAAAACCGCCTTCCTCAATGGACATCCTTTTCCGTAGAAGTCACTAATATGAGCAACCTGAAGGGTTTTGTTAATCCAAAATTATCCTAACCATGTATGCAAACTTAAGCGTTCTATTTATGGACTTAAGCAAGCATCAAGGCAATGGAATAAGCGATTTGATGAGAAATCAAGAAGTTTAGGTTATTACTTAAAATCCAGATGAGCCAGTGTGTAATACCTAAAAGCTAGTGGGAGTTAATGTCGCTCTGCCTAATACTAATGTCATGTACATATTACTCATGTGAAACAACATTCCATAATTTTAAAGATGTAAAATCCAATCTTTGAAAAAGTTATGCTAATGAAAAGAATTAGTGATGCTGCATATATTCTTGGAATCAAGATCTACCGTGATAGGTCGCAGTCGGTTTAATGGTTTAAAATCAAAGTGCTTACATTGAGAAAATCCTTAAAAAGATTTTTATGGAAAATTCCAAGCGTGGAACGATCCCAATGCAAGAAAAGCTTAAATTGAGTAAGTCACAAGGTGCTTCAACGCCTGCTGAGAAACAGCGCATGCAGAATATTCCCTACGCTTCGGCTATAGGATCTATTATGTATGCTGTGAGATGTACTCGTCCTGATGTTGCGTTTGCACAAAACATGACAAGCCGATTTCAACAGAATCCGGGTGAAGAACACTGGACTGCTGTTAAAAATATTCTTAAGTATCTTCGCAATACTAAGGATATGTTTCTGGTATATGGAGGTAATTTGAAACGACAGCTCAGAGTTTCTTGCTACACTGATGCTGGATATCTGACGGATGCTGACAACCTAAAGTCGCAGACTGGATATGTGTTCGTTCTAAATGGAGGTGCTGTTGACTGGAAAAGTACAAAACAAAGTATTTTTGCAACCTCATCTACAGATGCTGAATATATCGCTGCTTTTGATGCATCGAAAGAGGCTGTATGGATTCGTAAATTCATTTCTGGGCTTGGCATTGTTCCCACAATTGAAGAACCCATAAGTATGTATTGTGATAATACTGGAGCCATAGCAATAGCGAAAGATGATGGAGTCACTAAAGGTGCAAGACATTTTCGCGCAAAAGTTCACTATCTTCGCGAGACCATTAAGATGGGTGATGTAAAGATAGAAAAGATTGACACAGATGATAATTTAGCTGACCCTTTCACAAAGGCTTTGGCATTCCCTAAGCATTCTGAATTAACTAGGAATATCGGATTGTTGCCAGCTAGTAGTTTCATGTAACTCTGTGTTTGATTAGTATTTGGATAATTTTGGAATTGTAAGACAGTTTTTAATTTCTGATGAATAAAGATACTTGGGATTTGTTTTCATTCATATAACAACTGTTATTTTATATTTGCATGTTTAATCCATGAATGATTTATCATTCTGAATATGTCCATTATCGGATAACAATATGGGAATATTGTTATGTAAGGCAAACGTGAGTGTTGGTTATATTCTGTGAATATATGGATTTGTTCCCACCAACCTCATATGTATTCACAAGGGGTGCATATTGGATACCCCAACCTTTGATTATTTACTTTTGGATCTATGTCATGAGTAAAATATTGAAAATGGTTAATAAAAATTATCCTTAGACTTGAGATGCAAGCAAGTTCTGCATGTGTGGATATCACTTTATGATTATAGCCAAACGCTGTCCTGAAACAAGGTAGTTATAAAAGCTATTTTTCAGAGTGTATGTGAAGCAACATCCACAACACTTGTAGTCAATAAAGGATTTGTTCCTCCACTTGATATGTGCAGAAAGATACCATTGAGCCCTCTCCAGATTTAATCAGATAAATGAATGTCCGCTCCCAAAGGGTAATGCAAGATGATTCTTGATTACATTTGGTATATCTGAATTATTTTTATAACGAGAAACATAATGTTAAACTATATGGAATGACTTAGGATCCATATCCATGGTTTAACGGTATTTGAACAAAGGGATGATTATAAAGCAAGAAATTTATAACCATTAAATAGCTGAGATGATTTTTGAAACTCTTATCTCATAATATTCCTAATGAAAAAATAATTGTGTGGGTTGCTAGACTTTGCCAATTATAGGTATAAGTGTTATGTGCTACTCCAACTCCCAAGTGGGAGCTGTTGGATTATGGTAGTCGAATAGCACGAATACATTACGAATATGTGAGCCTATTGGGGGCACACACGTTAATACACGGAGAATATGTTTATACTTCACGATACAAACCACAAGGACTAAAATCGAATAAGACATAAACTTGTATTTTGTCTTAAAAGCTGGAAACGATTAGAAGGTTCTTATGAAGATTCCAGGTTCGGTTGAGATAAGGAGGGAAAGGAGAAGCCGGTTTTTTGATTAGCATGGAAAAGATTGTGTTGTAGATAAACTAGGACTTGTTTCCTTGTTTATCTATACTAGGGATTGATGACTATATATACTCCTCATCCCATACCCCATTCCATACGATCTAAAAACCTAAATACCCTCAAAATCATATTCGGTTCTTCTTTTTCTCTCCTCACCGATTTTCTCAAAAACCCTCTCAAAGGTTTATGATTTTCGGTTGTTACTCCACACCCAAAATTCGATTGTAAGCTCTAAGTTTTAATCGTATCACTCTTGTCTCTCCTAGCTCGACGTTCAAGAATTTTCCACAAGGTGTTGGTGACTGTTTGGTTCGAAGATTAAACCCTAAAGGGTTTCGGGTTTTGCTTAATTTGGTCCAAGGGAATTCGGTTATTAGGTTTATATTAAACCTTAATTCGGTGGTTCTTAATTCGGTTATAAGACACAGGTTGTTTGGTATTCGGGTTAATAATACAAGGTATTTGTTCGTGAAGTTTAAGTCTAGCAAACTTTACATATTCGGTTGACGTGATTGTGTGAGCAACCGTAGAAGCGATTGTTTTAGTCGCTTAATTTGTTTTCTTGATCAATTTGCTGAGAGGTACGTTTTCTATTTGGATTGGGATCACCTAATGTTGAACTTTCTCAAGTTCTTCTCATGTTAATATTTGTGAGAGGGAAAAAAGTAATAAGTCTCATATTTTATTTGAGTATGACCCCACTATTTTGTTTATTTGAATCTTATTGGTTCAACATGACCAAACATGAGAGACCAACATTAGAGGATCTCTATCCTTTTTATTTACTTTTCAGTTAGGTGTTAATTATATGCTATTACTAGATCTAATCCGCTGCGTACTCGTAGTAACTTGGTTACATAGATGATAAATCCCAACACATCTTATAGTTTTCTATTAAGTGAAAAATGGCTGCAGTGGGTGGAATTTGCATAATTTACTTAAATAAGATAAAAGTTTATTTTTGAAACAAAGTGCACCGAAGCCAAACTGAACCGAAATGAGACCAAATCGAGAACCAAAAACGCTACACATTTTTCTGAAGGGGAGGATTTGCAAGCAAGTTGGAGGACTCAATCAATCATTTTTAGTGATATATTAACTCAAAACTTTATATCCTGAAAATTCTTAGTGATCACTAATACACATTTACATCTCTAAAGCTCACAGTGGCCAACAACTTTCCAATAAATGTAGAATGGTCCCCAAAAATCATTATGCTTTTTTACTTCACAAGTTTAACTTCAGCAAAACCCTATTTAGATATGCTTTTCATCATTTCATGGACATGTTAATCCAAACCCTTAACCCTAATATATTTCTAAATACATTCTATCTTCTTAATCATTATGTTCATCTCCGATAAGGTTTTATCCACGCCATCAGTGTTCCTCAAGCTACACACGCGTGTCATCCACCAGCCTTTGCTTTATATCTTTACTTTCATTATTCTTGCCATTTTACATTGTCGCTTCAACACCAGCGTCCGCTCTCCCTATTTCTTCTCACTTATCAGTTAGCCATTAACGGATGGTGGAGCTAATTATCACAAGTGATATTTGTGAAATATTTGCTTTGAATTCTAGCTGATTCTTTTGTTTGAAGTATCAGAATCTGTGCTCAAGTAAGTTTCTGATTCCATTTTAATTAGATTTAGAGTGTTTTCATTAGGATTTCTAGTTTGACTATAGCAAGAACATTACTGACTACTCAGCCGATTGTTGTGATTTGCATATGGGTGTTTCTGAGTGAATATCTATATATGGAACCCTAACTATGAATGGATTTGTAATTTGTAATAAGAGTAGACATCTTTATCCTTCTTGGACCGATTGGAATTCAAATCCAATATTTTCTTGTAATTTACTAGCTCCTTGCTAGAAATTTTTTTAAATAAATCGGAATTTAAAAAAAAATAATAAACACCTTGTGGTATGTACACTTCGAAACAGCTGTATACATAAAAGATCTACTTCTATGGACGTAGGTCGATCATTTTTACTCGTGGATTCAGTCAAGCATGTAATTTTGTTTTGTTACATGTTAGATTTCCCTTTTTAATATTTTTATGCATTTGCCTAGCAACGTGTTGAATTTGATATGATTTTAAGCTTATTTAAGTGATTTTACAGCAACGTGTTGAATTTGATATGTTTTATACATGTTTGAATTGTGAGTGTGCTGTAAATTGATCTAATGGTTAGTACATTGGAGCAATATTAATGAGCTAGCTTGTTTTACTTTGGACCAGCTCTCTCATTTTCGAAGCGGGGGAGGAACTAATACTAAGTTAAAGTTATCTCTGCACGAGTTGTGAGTGAATAAATATAAATAAATATGAATTTAAGAAAATCGGATCTTACACGAATGGAAGAAGGGACGGATGGTGGTAGGAAGACTAGCCCTAAAATTAATTTGACGACATCATCTTGGACTAAGTTGAAAGATCCTAGAATCGTACGAGTTTCTAGAGCTTTCGGTGGGAAAGACCGTCATAGTAAAGTTTGTACGGTGAGAGGATTGAGAGATAGACGAGTGAGGCTCTCTGTACCAACCGCTATTCAATTGTATGATCTTCAGGACCGTCTTGGTCTTAATCAACCTAGTAAGGTAGTTGATTGGTTGCTCGATGTAGCTAAGCATGAAATCGATGAACTGCCTCCTCTTCAAATGCCAATGGCGAATTTTGCTCAATTAGGTCTTCAGCCAATGATCGACGCTGCATGCCAATCCAAAAATCTTGAAGGTTTTAAAACCAGTACTAGTTGGGAGGATTACTGGAATCCCAATAAATCAAAGGAGAAAAATCATTTCTTTGCTCATTCAAGTAATCAATCGTCATCTGTACCATTAACGTTCAATGACGCAGTGCCAAATGGTTCTTTCCTCAAACTGAATCCCTCAAGTTTGTCTTTAGCACAATTCGGAAGCTATGGATCAATGGCACCTCATCAACAAGAAGGCTCAAGTCATAACTTCAATACCAACATGTCAGGATCTCAATTTCTTGTGTACCCGTCGCAATCTCATGACCATAACTCAAGAGTTCATATTGATCCAAAGCAATTAAACTTCGAGATGTTGAGCTCGTCGTCATCTTCAAATTCACACATCCCCTTGTATACAATGAGCCAAGGGATGATCAGGCCTTTTCATCTGAGTATGAACCCCAAGCCTTTTCCTTCTCAAGAAAAATGAACACGACAAAGGGATTGAGCAACCTTAAAAGTGCAATGATCAAATTCTTTTGTACGAATGCGAAAAGCATGTGTGTGTCCTTGGCTAATAAGATGAAAACTCCTGGTATGATTGATTGTTTTCATGTTCATTATGTTTGCATATTGATTATTTGATGCCTTAGTGTGGAAAAAGGCTGTTGTGAGCTTGTACCTTTGATTGTACGAATCTTGACGTTGATTATTTGCTTTCTTAACTTTTGTTAATGAAATTGTTAGAAATTCAAGTTTACAAAGGCTAAGGTTGATGTTACTATATATACAAGCTTTGTTGGTGCTTTTTTCGACTTTAGAATAAGACCAACGAAGCTTGTTTATGATTTCTAGAAAGGTTTTTTGTACGTGAGACTGCTGATGAGTGCAAGTGTGAAGTGTCGATTAATCCAACGCACTAGACATGTAGCAGCACAAATAGAAGCAAATTAAGGGTGGTACTATTGGTACAAAAAAGTACTAAAGATTCCTTTTGTACCCCTTTTTACAGTACAACGCAGTTTTATATCCCTTTTTGCATCCCTAATGTTTCCGTAAATTGCAAAAAAATCACGGAAAACAACTTTGTTTCGATTGGTCATGAAACAAAAAAGCCACACTAGACTTTCTTTCAAGGACTAAATTTGCAATCTTCAATTTACTCGGTTATCATTACATTAATTCTTTTCACTACACACTACACACTTAAGAACAAATCCGCTATTTCCTTAACTGCTAATATGTCTCGGTGTCTTGACATCGTATTTTTTTGTATCTCATTTGTGATATGATGGTTTAGTTATCTTAATATTATTATGGATCCTAATTTTCATGTTAGAGTGATGTTTTTGGTAGACTTTTGTTATGTTTTGTGTTCAAATATGGTTTTACTATTTTAGAATCTTTGAGTCGTATCACAAACATAAACATTTACCAGAAGTATTACAAACTAAAACATGAAAATGAATTTAATCCAACCATAAAACATACATATAGATGTCAAAAAAAGCCCAACCCACAAGTTCGGCCACTCCCCCTCATAACAACTTAATCTCCCCCTCATAACAACTTAATCTCCTGAATAAACTCACTTGTTGTAAATGGAAAACCAAAAGCATTGCTTATCAACCCTTGGATTAGGGTTTTAAAATTGCTTCCCGCATCGTGCGTCAATAAGCAATGCAAAACGGCAACGAGTATTGCAAAAACTCCTTATTGCATGTGATAAGGAGATTTCGGGTCTGAAGTATTTGCTTTCTATCTTTCACTATAACAATTATAATTTTGATCATTTTGGAAACAAACTAAATCTGGATTTGTATAACAAGTTCAAATGAAGTCATAATTAGGTGTACTTCAATTGTCATTTTGTTCAAAACTTCGGCCTTCAGCCTTCAAACGCCTTGACGGTATCCTCCTTTAGATCACATAAAACCTGGAATCAACACAAACATTAAAATTCAAAAGATAATTGTTGCTTCAAAGCAGTACACCTAAACTAGAATAGCATGTATATTCCTTATTGACATGAGTCCCAATTACTTTAAGAGTGAATTACATAAATCATCCTTGTGGTTTGCCGGATCCTACATTTTTGGTCCCTGTGGTTTTTTCACCGGGTTTAGTCCTTGTGGTTTTGATCCATTGTGGGTTTGGTCCCTTGTGGTTTTGCTCCATTGCGGGTTTGGTCCCTTGTGGTTTTGATCCATTGCGGGTTTGGTCCCTTGATGAAGTTAATGTTATATTTTAAAATAAAAAATAGTAGTTATATGGGACCCACTGTAATGGTTAAATATGATACTCATATCTTAAAGTTTATACCAAACATAAGCAATGGAGTTATAATCTCTCATTCCGTTCCACCCACTTTTCAAAGTCATACCAATAGTGATTCCGAATTACAAACCAAACGCACCCTAAAATTCAAAAGATAATTGTTGCTTCAAAGCAGTACACCTAAACTAGAATAGCATGTATATTCCTTATTGACATGAGTCCCAATTACTTTAAGAGTGAATTACATAAATCATCCTTGTGGTTTGTCGGATCCTACATTTTTTGTCCTTGTGGTTTTGTTCATCGGGTTAGTCCTTTGGGTTTGATCCATTGCGGGTTTGGTCCCTTGACCAACATTTGGATCAAAACCACAAGGGACCAAACCCGCAATGGATCAAAACCACAAGGGACCAAACCCGCAATGGATCAAAACCACAAGGACTAAACCCGGTGAAAAAAAACCACAGGGACCAAAAATGTAGGATCCGGCAAACCACAAGGACGATTTATGTAATTCACTCTTACTTTAATGATGACATATATAGCACATCTAGACGAAAAAGGTAACCAAACTAAAAACAGACAACACATAAATCCAATCGAAGTACATGTCAAAGGCGCAAACATACAAATGAAAGAAATTATTTCATCTTTAAGTGGACTTGAAATCTATGTTAATTCGGTCATCTTCCTACACAAGGTTGGCACAAGTATGAGCCTATTAGCTCCATAGCAAAATAGAGTATGCTACTGAGAGGTCCATTCGCTATTTCAAGTCTATATGGATATGTAATCCTAACCATGACATATCAGTATGTTCAAATCGAGAAAAACGCCATGTTCTTGTAACAAGGATATGACATGGCTGTGATTTAAAAAATTTAATCAAAAACGGACACATTTAGTTCTAGTTCATTTTTTTTGTTAGTGTTCACATTTTTGTGCACATAAGCTTACAAACTTAAACAAGCCACAAGCTAGCTCAAAAATTGACTCGGGTATAATCGGGTCAAGTTGGTCATGTTCGGATCACGGAGGTCAAACCCGGTCACAAAGGGTCAAACCCAGGTCATTCAGGGTCAACCCCGGGTCACGGAGGTCAAACCCGGGTCATCGGGGTCAAACCCGGGTCATTCGGGGTCAAACCCCAGCATGATCAGGGTCAAACGCCGGGTCATATCCTGGTCAAAAAACCCGGTCATTCAGGGTCAACCCGGTCACAAAGGGTCAAAACCGCGTCCCACAAAGGGTCAAATCAGGGTCAAACCCGGGTCACGGAGGTCAAACCCGGGTCATTTGGGGTCAACCCCGGGTCATTTGGGGTCAAACCCAGGTCATTTGGGGTCAAACCCGGGTCATTCGGGGTCAAACCCGGGTCATTCACGGTCAAGCCCGGTCACAAAGGGTCAAAGCCGGTCACAAAGGGTCAAATCAGGGTCAAACCTGGTCACAAAGAGTCAAACCATGCCACAAAGAGTCAAACCCGGGTTACGAAGGTCAAACCAGGTCACAAAGGGTCAAACCCGGGTCAAACCCGGGTCAACAAGTCGATCAGAACGCAAAGTAGCCAAACATTTTAAACCAAATACCACACCACTTTGATTTTGAAAAAAAAAATACTTTTAAATAGCAATCATATCATTAAAAAATATAAAGTTGATGAAAGGGCTCAGAAAAAAAATATGGGTTAGAGAAAGTTTATCGATCACAATGAATCAGAGTGGTGCATGACTTTCCTAGGTTCTCATCACCGCCCTTTTTCGATCGCAATGAATCAGTTTAAATTTTATAAAATGTGAGCAGAATAAGCTTAAAACCGTAGTAGCTAACTGTGTCACAACCTTGTTATCATTACTACTTGCCCAATAAGACAACTATACCAAATTGATCACGCTACTGCACCCATCCATAACATGTGAGATTACATCATCAGCAGTGGACCTGAAGACGCATAACAATCATATATTAAATAAAATTTGTTAAAGATCCAAAGTACAAGACAACCAAGTGTCGGAAAGCAAGCATACAAAGAAAAATATATACATTTATAGGTCAAGTAACTTGACTGCCTACACTGATTTAGTCAACTTCAAATGTTAAGTGCAGCATGCAAATGAATGTTCTAGCAATTTTATTACAGGTAGATGTCAAAGGTGCAAGCATACGAATGAAAGAGGTTATTTCATTAGTAATGTTACTTGAACCTTTGTTGATTTGGTCATCTTCCGACACAAAGTTGGCACGAGTATGAGCCTATTTGCTTTATAGATGACATAGATTTGATAATCTAACCAATCACACAAAAAATACAATATAACATGCAATCCCGGCCATACAGGTAAAGCAAAAAAAAACTATGTCCTGCAGCGAGAGAAATGCATGGCTGAGACTTATCTCTTTCATCACCTTCAGACACAAATTTGGTACTAAAACACCAAAGCTGCTGTGTTGGTGACGTTTATATAAAACTCTAATTTAATAGCATCATATCTTATTCAGATTTGTAAAAAACAATAAGTTCCAAAAGGATAAGCTTATGAGCTAACACTCTCATATATATCAGCTCAGTTTCATTCATATCACTTCCTTCCATTTGGGGTGTTTGTAATCTTGTATTAGCTTTACTGAAATTTGAAAAATCCAACAAAGCTGACTCATTTGGACTCGCAAGGCTTATAGCTTTTCAGTTTTTGACCGTAAAAAGCCACAAAACAGTGTATTATAATTTCTGATAAAAATAAGCAAAGCCAAACGCCCTAATATATACGATATGTTCATAATACTAAACATCAAACAGTTGCAACAACATAGTAACATCTAGTGTAGTAAAATATCCAACATATCTACTAAATTAACATCAAATAAACTAACCGAATGTAGGATTATACCAGCAAGATCCTCGGTTAGAGCACTCATATCATCACATTACAGCCACGTCCAACAACAACGTGTTTATAACTCGGGTAACAACCTGAATACATATCAAACAAATAATTCATAGTCAGTATCATATGACAAAAACTATAAAATAGCTAGTAGAAGACGGGCCCTAATTATTAGACATTTTCATTTTGGAACTTATCGACTTATCCCATAAAATTAACCTGCGACAAACACCATCTTATACCCTGGAATTTAATCAAAGCATTCGTATTGTAGATGTTTGGATAAGCTTATCAGGTTATCAGCTTACAGAGATTTAGAAAACCTAATAAGCTTATTCCTGAGTCCCAAAGCTTTTAACCTTAGAGCTTATGAACATTAAGAAGCCTTAAATTCAAGTTTATAAGCTCAGAAACGCCAAAAAGAATGAGCTTATCAGATTATCCCTCTGAATAAATTAATCGATACTACCCCCTTATATATAGATTCATTCCCAAAATTTCTAATTGGTAAGTTTTAATTAGCTTATAATCCGCAAACAAGTGAGCTCATGGGCTTGATATATTAAAAATTTAAAACTAACTAATGCAAAATTGCAAATAACCTATTATATATCAGCCAGTTTGGGGGGTGGTGTTTGGATTTAGCTTATGTGCTTATCCTTGCAGATTATGGAAGTACGAATGCCATAAATTCAAGCTAATAAGCATGTTAATCTCACATATCAAGCTTATCCAGTTTAACAAGCTAATCCAAACATCAAACAGTAAAACCAATGAAGAATATAGAACTATCAGCTTATTAAGATTTGAAGAAGCAAATAGCCTCGTCACTATGAACATCACAACTTTTCACCTTAGCACTTATGAGAAAAATCAAGCCATAAACCCAAGTTAATGAGGTATGATATCCCAAAGTGACAAGCTTATCAGCTTATCTAGTTTAAAAAGCTAATCCAAATACCCTTTTACATAACTTGTTAATTTTTAAATAATCTGTTTATAATAAAGTAACATATCCAACGATTCAACTATATCAGCTTAATAGGATCTGAAAAAGCCAATTAGCTCAACTCTGTGAGCAAATAAGCTTTTCATCTTATAGCTTATGGCCAAAAATAAGCCATAAGCTCAAGTTAATAAGCTTAGTTGCCCAGTGATGAGCTTATCAGCTTATCCAGTTTAATAAGCTAATATAAACACCCACTTAATAAACTTGCAAATTTTATCAAATAATAAGGGAGTGTTTGTTTAAGCTTATGTGTGGACTTACAAGCTTATCTGGGGTTTTAAATAGAAGTTGCTTATTCAGATTTGTAAAAAACAATAAGTTATAACACCCATAAGTTCCATAAGGATAAGCTTATCAGCGTATCCTAAAAAAACTAATCCAAACACCCTCTTATATATCAGCTCAGTTTCATTCCTATCACTTCCATTTAGAGTGTTTGTATTAGCTTACTGAAAAATTTGAAAAATCCAACAAAGCTGACTCATTTGGACTCGCAAAGTTATGGTCGTAAAAAGCCACAAACTTAAATTGATAAGCTTAGGAGCCACAAACAAAATCAATGTATTATAACTTCTGATAGATTTAAGCCAAGTCAAACACCCTCTAGAATAACTTATTAATATACTATATGTTCATAACAATATTAGCATCATTAAGCTAAGATTGATATATACTAAAATGAATAATAACAACAAATAAACTAACCGGAAACAAGATCCTGAGTTAGAGCACCCATATCATCACATGATTCACGTTACAGCCACATCCAAATCCAACGCGTTTATACCACGGTAACAACCTGAATACACAAAATCTTATGACAAAAACTACTATAAAACAGGTGGGCTCCTATTAAGGATGTTTGGATAAGTTTATCGGTTTATCAGCTTATTGAGATTTAGAAAATCTGAAGAGCTTATGGACATTAAGAAGCTATAAATTCAACTTAATAAGCTCAGATACACGTAAAGAAATAAGCTTATCAGATTATCCAATCATTTCAATAGCTGCTCAGATTTATTCTTATCATTTCTATTTGGAAAGTTAATATTAGCTTATGAGCTCATCAGACTATTAAAAATTTAAAAAGATGATACAGCGCACATGTATGAGCACACCAAGCTAATCACCTTCGATCTTACGACCGCAAATAAGCTTATGAGCCCCAAACAAGTGAGAATCGACTTATCCAATATAACTAATCCAAATACTTTCTTGCATATCAGCTGACTTTCAGTCCATTAATTTTTACTTAGGGCGTTTGTATTAGCTTATAGGTTTATCAGCTTATTAAAAATACTGGAAAAGCCAATAAGCTCCTTTATTCGCACAAACAAATTTATCCTTGTATTTATGGAATTAAAAAAACCATAAAGTCAAGTAAATAAGCTTGTAAGTCCCAAACAAAAGAGCTTATAAGCTTATCCAATTTAATAAGCTAATCTAAACACCCCTTTACACAACTTATAAATCTTAAAATAATATTTTTATAATGTAGTAACATATCCAGTATTTCAACTATACCACCATGGTTAACCAAAAAGTAATACAGAAGTATCAGCTTAACAAATTGAAAAAAGTCAATAAGCACCTCACTTTGAACCTTCAAGCTTATGGCGAAAAATAAGCCATAAACTCAAATTAATAAGCTTAAACGTCCCAAAGTGACAAGCTTTTCAGCTAATCCAGTTTAATAAGCTAATGCAACACCTTAATAAACTTGCTAATTTTGTCAAACAATAAGGGAGTGTTTGTTTAAGCTTGTGTGTGGACTTATAAGCTTATTTGATTTAGGTTTATATTTCATAAGCCCAAAATTTTAGGCTTATTCTGAAACTTGTGGGCTTATCTTGTATAAGGCTGTTATATCATAACAAGCTTATACAAGCCCACAAATATCAAAATAAGCTAAAAAGGTAGGGCTTGTGAAATATAACCTTAAAAAATCAAATAAGCTCATAAGCATATAAGCTTAAACAAACGCCCCCTAAGTAATACAAAGATAATTAACAAGAAATAAATAAAAAGGAAATAGAAATATACCAATAGCATCCTTGGTGAAAGCAACTCATATCGTCGTTTTGTCCGGATCAAACTCTCCCCAAAGCAGCAGGTCTTTCACCAACGGCTGGCAATGAATTAGCGGTTCGCGAAAGAATCGTGTGAAGGGTTCCCATGTCACATCCTTTTTAGCAACCGGAATACATAAAGACATACATGTAAATCAACACATATTACATAATTAAACAAATGTGTTTGTTTCAGCTTATTTGTGAGCTAATAAGTAAGGTGTTTGTATTAGCTTGTTTAGCCGGCTTATGGGCTTATTTGATTTTAGAAAAGTCAATAAGTTCACTTATTAGAGCTTATGACCTTATCAACTTCACCTTATTAGCTTAAGCCAATAAGCTAAAGTTAATAAGCTCAAAAGTAAAAGATGATAAGCACAAAAAGTGATCTTATGGACTTTCCAAAAATCAAATTAACTCATAAGGGGGCTAAATAAGCTAACACAAACACCCCCGGCAAAACAAAGCTTATAAAATAAAAGCTGAAATCAAATAAGCTTAAACAAACATACCCTTTGAATTTGGCTACTTTAAAGCTAGTCTGAGAAGACATTGTGGCAAATGAAAGAGATAAATGTAGGATGTTACAAACTTGTACATAAACTCTTGTAATGATGTATCTGTCTCGTCTGCTGTAGGGATGAAAAAAAAAAACCCGAACCCGATGGAGAAATCCAAAACCCGAAGTTTTTGGGTGGGGCGAGGCATGCTTATCGGGTTATGAGGCGGGGCGGGGCATGCTTATCGGGTTATGAGGCGGGTTTCGGGGCATTACCGGGGATTTTTATCGGATTCGGGGCAGAGAGCAGGCACAACATCCCCAACCCCTCCCCCCCCCCCCTCCGCCCCGAAACTATATATACATATAGATCTATTATATTCATATTTTTTATGTTAGTATTTACGTAATAAAAAATATTATCGAATTTTTGTAGTTTTGTATCTTTGCAAAATTGCAAATTATGATTAAAAACATCTTTTGTGTCATAAAAGAAGTTTTGATTTTTTAAGTGTGATTTATCATTATCTTATTATTATAAAAAGATTTAGTCCTCTAAATTTAATAGGGAGTGTTTATGACTCAAACCCATTATGACCCTATTTACACTTGAGTCTCTAGAATTGCCCTCGCATTCAATATGTCTGAGTGTTTATGCAAAAGAACCGAGAATTGGCATATCCCATTGAATTGATTATACACTAAATTGTATCACATCCACTTAACATCCGGTTATAATGGAAAATACATATTGAATTGACTATACATTAAATAAGCCTCTTTAACTATTCGGTTTCATGAACTTAACCGATTTATATGGAAGCCCAAAAGCTCTTAATAAGCCCCATTTTTAAGCAAACATCACACCACAAAAAACACTTGAACCAATATCTCACCTCTTGGAACATACAAAAAAATAATTTAATGGGTTTATGTGTCTGTGTTTCGGCTTATACAACATGCTTATAACTTTTTTTTTTGCGGCTTATTTTTTCATAAGCTTAATTTTTGTTGTTGATTTGAAAACTTTCCGGCTTATATAAGCTTATATAAGTCGAAAACTTTCAAAATAAGCCACAAAAATAAGCTTTTAAAAACAAAAGCCGGAAACCACACTAAGCTATAGGTCCCTTAATCCGCTGTATAAGACTATAAGCCCAAACAAACACCCCTTCGACTCGATCAAACAATAACCAAAAAGACCACTATTTCATTTATTCAAAACTCAAAAATAAAAAATGAACGACACATATCTTAACAACACCAACAAACGAATCTTCAAAAACAAACAACAACGGATCAAACAGAAGATTTGGTACTCAATGTCAAAGGATCTTTCAAGATCTATAAAAAACCATCATAGATCTATATTACAACAAAACTGTCATAACCTTTCTTTATTTCGATCTAAGACACACAAGAACAACCAACCTACCCGAGACCTTTATTATATAGATCTTGATGCCTTGACCTGATTTGTATTATGACGGGTTAAGGTTGCTTCCAAGTAAACATGGAAGATTTAGTTTGAGAGGTTGTGTTGTCATAGAGAGAAAGTATGAATAATATTAGGGATATGTTTGTTTTTATTTGGCCTACTACTATGATAACCATAACATGGGCCGATTTATAAGATTTTGGCCTGTTATTGGTTGTATGTATATGCATACAACATTTACATATAGCTTCTATAAGTTCTACCTATCAATTTGATAGCATGTATTTTCCATTAAACTTAAGTTAGTTACATGCAAGATTATTTTTTCCTCCTGTTAGATGTTTGATGAGAAAGAGGCAACTTAGCTATTTGTTTATAGTTTTATACAACTAAGCACTAACATTCTAGTTAATTTATCTTCACATTTCTTGAGGTGTTTTCCGTTTCTATTGTTAGATGCTCAAACAGCCAAAACTAATAATGCCCTTAACAAATTACTTTGTTCAAAGTTAAAGCGTTTTATAAAAATTATGTACATCAGGTGTTTGATACAGTGAAGTAGCTTACAACCCTTGCATAACTTTAGTATAATTGATAAGAAGTTGAAACTATAAGAATTGTAACAAGAGTGAAATAATTAAATTTTGCCGACATACTAAGCCCGGTGCAACGTACGGGTGTCGACAAGCCTCGTTTATGTTTAAATTTTTAAATCTTATTAAGGCTAGTAATTAAAACTACGTATATTAATAGTGGGTTCTTGATTCTTCACATTATTGCATGTAATCACATTGGTAAAATATGATGTAAAAATAATAATAAATGGGAACAACGTGTATTTGGTGGAGCATTGCACCCGAAAAGGCGCCCCAATAAGATCCCAACGGGGATCAGAGCGGGTTTGGAGGAGCACCTTGACCCAATGGAGTGCCCCGATAAGATCCCTAATTGGGATCGAGGCGGGTTTCGGGTGTGGTTTGCTAATCGGGTTTGGGGATGGAGGGTGGTCTCCCACACCAAACCCGCTATATTACCATCCTTAGCTGTAGGAACACCATTAGGAACCAGCTTTGAACTTGAAGGTTTATTCTTGTGGTCTTGAATTCTGAGTTTTGTACTGTTATGAACAGAAGTCTTGTGTAATTGAGGCGCATTGAGAGTGGGTTTCTTTTCATTAATGATATGGTATGGTGTCTTTTCCTGTCTTGGGATGATGATAGATCTATTCTGAGTGTAACATGCGGTTGCTATAGCTTCAGCCCAAAAGAAGAGTGGAAGTTTAGAAGCCGAAAGCATTGTTCGAGCAGCCTCGACCAGAGTACGGTTTCGTCTTTCGACAACGCCGTTCTCTCAGGTGTTCGAGCAATTGTCGTTTGGTGACTGATTCCTTCTTCTTTAAAGTAGGTTTGGAGTGTCTTGTTTAAGAACTATGTTCCTCTATCAGTTTGTACATTTATCACTTGAGCTTGAAGACCACGTTAAATCATCTTTAGAAAGTAAATAAGTACTTCTGGTGTCTCGTCTTTGGATCTCAGAAATTGAGTTTATGTGTATCTTGAATAGTCATCAACAATTACCAAAATGTATTTCTTTCCATTGATGCTTTCAACTCGCATCGGACCACATAAGTCCATATGAAGCAATTGTAATCATCCTTTTATACTTGGAACAATTTTTGTCTTGAATGTGCTTCTCTTTGCTTTACCCATTTCTCAAGATGAACACAGGTGATCCTTGACATACTTCAACTTTGGTAGACCATTCAAAATGTCATTCTTGGAAAGCAAGTTAATTGTGTTGAGGTTAAGATAAGATAGATGACGATGCCATAACCATGCTTGAGTTGGTGAAGCCTTTTCCATAAAACAGATTGGAGTTGGTGAGGATGATTCCTGAAGAGGTATTTTATAGAGATCAGATGCACGAGTACCCGTAAGTAAGTCATTTCCTTGAAGATCTCTAACAAAGCATGTTGATTTCGTGAATGCAACTTCCAAATCAACATCACAGAATTGACCAACGGAGAATAAATTGTGATTGAGGCCTTCTGCATAATAAACCCTTTTTATCGTGACATTCCCTGGAACCAAATCTCCATAACCAAGAATCGGTGCAAATTGATCATTGTCGAACCGCACCGTACCCAGATATTTCTCAACAAAATTACATAGCATCTTTAGGTTTCCCGTCATGTGTTTTGTGGATCCTGAGTCAACGATGAATAGGAAGATTCGCACGATCTGCAAAACAATTAGAAGAGCATGAAGAGTTGGACAAATTGGATCCCATTGTGTTTAATAGTTTCGAGTTAGTAGTAGAACTAGATTTAATATCTATAGGTAAGCTATCACTCGTTAATGCATTGTCATTTTCAACCTTAGGCTTCTATATATATCTTGATGGACATTGTTTCTCAATCCACCAAGTTCATGCCTTACTAGTTTTCTCATATAGCATCCTAAAGTAACTTATGGATTTCTGGATAGTGGTTTATGAAGCAATTGTTTTCATACAGAGTGTTGCAACAGATTGGTTCGCATTCCTAGTGGGTTTTCTAGTACTAATAGGCACTACCTTAGGCTTCTTAGTTCTAGCATTCACGTCATTTATAAACTTAGAAACACAAGCATCATGATTCGAATTAAACATACATTTGCCACAAGTTATACAAACAACTTTAGCATTCAATGTCTTAAACTTTAAACTGTCATTACATGCAGTTACAGACTTTGTTTTATTTGAAAAAACTAGAAATCCTAGGGTGGTCTTCTACTTCCTTCTTCTTAAGCATCACTTGACTATTGTTTGGCATGACCTTTTCTTTTATTTGATTGCTCCTAAGCTATGGTCTGCTAACACTCGTTCTGTGAATTACTCTAGTAGAGGTAGACACACGAGGATTAGAATTCCTAAAAGTTTGAGGTAACCAAGGTGTTCTAGTTTGTGTAGACTTAGTGCTGGGAGCTAACCGTGATTTTAGAAAAACCATGATTATATTCAAATTTCTTTCTACTGGTTTTTCTGTTTCATTTTGAGGCAAAATCTGTAGAGTGACTGGTTTTGATAAATCATTTTTCACATTAGTCTTAGGAGTAAACCGTGATTTCAAAAAAAATTGTGATTCAAGAGAATTTGAAAATGGAGATGGCTTTCCCAGGATCTGCAGTCCCATGTGGAGGCACTTGTGGCTTTTATTAATTTATTGTATATTGTATTGAGCTCTACCCCATTGAAACCTTACCCATTGTATTTACGTATTGAATTGCTCCATTGAACTGACCTCATTAATATGTCATCGTTGTGATTCTAAATTTATTGGTTAAACCTTTCATTAAATAATTGTTTATGATCAAATATGTTTTGTATTGCTTTTATTTTGTATCTGCGCACTGAGCCTTTTGATCAGCCGCATATCCTTTCGGCATAAAGATTGAGAGCTGGTTCAAGTAGCATGGAGTGTTAGAGACTTATTATTTTGGCCTATTTAGTTTCTTATGAATAAGTTTGTAGTGAGAACATTGTAATGACTTTTAGTTTTGTTTTCTTTGGAACACCTTATGTTATTTATTTATTAGAGAATGCATTAGACTTAGAATTCTGCTATGTTTATGTATCATTTGTGTAGCATCCGGTTCATTTGGAATTGGGGGTGTTACATCACATCTATTAAAAGTCAATTTTCTTGTAATGCTAACACTACTTGTTTTTCTAATTTGAGAAAGAAAGAAAAAACAAATTTTCATAAACAGCTTTAAAGATGCTTATTTCATGTTAGTTATTTGATATTAAATCTATTATATATAATGTTTCAGTCCTTTAATTAAATGCACAGGTATCCATTATGAGTGTGCACAAGATAGGTAGCCATGGACACAAACCCCTCATGCATGCAAATCATAGTTTAGAGATCATTATGTATGGGTACAAGACATGCAACCATGGACACAAATCCTTCTTGCATAAAACATATCCCCGAATGCATACTTCAATTGTCATTTAATTGGCAGTTACAAGCCCCTTCTCCCTGATAACCTTTGCATTTATTCAGAGAATACCAATCATCTTCCTTATCATCTTCCATACAGTTGCAAACCCGGTTATAAATGGTATTTGATACCATGTGTATACCCACGCAGCCTGCATATCTCACAACCAGTTCAACCGTAATTGGAAACACCCATCAATGTCGACTAAGGCTACAATTGGGAAGTCTAATGCCCAGAACAACAAGCATGTGTTTGGTGAGGCTGCAGGCAGAAAACACCCTACATCACATGTAGAGTTGGGACTCGAGATCGAAATCGTACCAGATATGTCTGGTGCAAAAACAGATGTTGAAAAGAAGGGCATATCTGCAGGGATTTTAGGGATAAAGCCCGATCTATTCTTGGACCAGTTACGCGTAGATGTCACTGGCACAATCATTGTCATGATTTTTCATGTTTGGGATGTGAGCGCAGTATCGGGCCGGTATTTAAGTACAGATTTTGTAGTGTCCGACGCAAAGGTAAACCTTTAATCTTATATTCGCTTTTGTTCCCTTTCCTTCTAACACCAATCTCCTACAGGGTCAGATGATTCATTGCTCTGCACGGGCCAGCATTGCTCATAATTTTCTATGACTAAAGGAATGAGGGATATATTCAGTGACAAATTTTGCGATGAAACCCAATAAGGAGGAGTATCGAGTCATAAAGGATGACAGTTTCATGCTAGAATTTGATGGTTCCACGACATTTAAGAGAGTCTCTGTAAAGGCAGATGGGTTTGTCAGATATCCATTTAATATGGTGGATTTCGATGCCATCGAGCCTGCAGACAACAAGTATTTGATAGGCCAGTTATTACTACTTTACAGTATACAGTTGTTCTAACAACCATTTGGTATCTACGATATACTGACGCGCATATTATTGTCTTGCAGATGTTGCTGGATATGTTTCCAACGTGGGTAGAACAAATCATTTGAAGTCTGGGTCTAAGAATTTAAATTTTCACCTCGCTAATCACAGGTATGTCCTATTCTGTATAAAGTTATTATTTAACCCTCATAACTGTTTTGTGTGATTTCAATGTTTCTGGGACAGAGGACAGTCAATCAGAGTTACGCTATGAGGAAACCTCGGGGAGGTTTTGGTTGAGAAAAAAACTAAACAGGTTGGTGCGTACCCGATTGTCCTGGCATCAGCAAGTCCCAAGATTTACAACAGTGAGACGCTATAAATCCTAAACTTTAACCATACGTTGTTAATGAAATGTGCTACCTATAAATTCAAGTTTGCTTTTTCAGACAAAGTGTATTTGTCGAGCACCTCATCTACCGTGATTCTTGATGATGCAGAGATTCCTACAATCAAGGCATTAAAAGATGCAAACAGGTAATGCTATGTAAATTATAAACGTTTGGCTTTATACAATTGTTAAATTTTTCACTTACCGGACATGTGCCTGTCAGTGGTGTGAAACTGAAGAATCCTTACACGCCTATTGATTTGACTTGGCTAGTGAAGGGTACTATTAAGAATCTCCTTATGTGGGCTCGGAACCCAAAAAACAATGTACATTCCTTCCCGACCAGTTTAGTTTGGAATATTGTGACACCGTCAAACGCCCTTAATAAGTTATTTGTTTTTGCAGTCCGCCACGTTCCACTATACGGTAACCATCGATGGTGTCAGGACCAAGACGGGATGTAATTTCCCATCATGTGGTAGTGAAGGGTGCAAGAAGGGTAAAACCCAGAAAAAAGGATATTTCTTTATGAATCATGCAACAGGAGAGTCGATTTCCCCATGTTAAGGTAATGCTGTTAGATTAGCCTTCGTTTGATTAATCATAATGCATTATGCCCATATCCTGACATTCCTTTTGCGGTGCTCCTCTACAGGTACAGGTTGGAACTAGACGTGTCTGACGTCACGATGCAAACTGTGGTGGTACTTATTGATGAGCCAGCTACCACTTTGGTTGGCTACTCGGCCGGGTCACTCATGGATACAAAAGATGAGGTATTTGTGTGCGCCTTACTTTTTGTAAATTGGGAAACGTATTTGCACTTGTCTTTGTGTACAGTCCACAGATGATCATGTGGGTTTGCCGCCCGCTATTTCAAACCTCATTGGCATCACTCATGTGATGGAGATTAAATCGCAAAGCTATTACGAGTATGGGATGTTTGAAAGCTTTACCTGCTAGTAGCTTAATCCGAAAGAGGTATGTGCCAACTGTGTTGGGTCTAGCACGCTAGATGCATTGGATGGAGTTGAAACTCATCGGTTGAGCAGGCCGGTACATGCCCCAACAGTTGCTACCCCCACAAAGCCTTCAGAGCCCCAAAGAACAAAGAGGTTAGCAATCATTATTCCCATTCTACCTATTCAAAAATAAAAAACATACGCATGTCCCGATGAATTATTGAGTTCTGACCTGACAATCCATATTATGGTGCTATTGCTTTAGCCTGGTCATTGAGGACTCCGATGTTGAGGTAAGTGGTGATTCATCTGGGTATGTCAGGAGGAACAAGGCTGACCCGATATCTAATAGCAACAAAAGGAAACAGTATCATTACACCCCTAAATTGCTGATTTACTTGCATTCATCTCAATACGTCTAAGTTCTGGTTTGCTCTTATGTTCTGATATGATTATATCCCTATAGGTTGGTGACTGAGGTATCATCCAAAGATGTAAGTTGTAATACTCCTCAAGATGACAACACGAACCGGTCTGTCAGTCGATCCGACAAGAAAAAGGGTGACAATTAGTTTACAAACATTTGTACTTTTCACTTTCATGCTTAGTCGTGTACTAACATCTTCTTTGTTTGTTCTGTCATGCATTCATGCTTGCATACACTGATGCATCCTTGGAATTGTGCGTCGTATGACGGGATACAAGTTGGGGCATTCGTGGCATAGTGCGTTATCCACGTGAAGGATCAGGCCTGCCTATTTAGGATAATAAATAACTTGCATAGTACAAACTGCGTGCTTTTTTCTTTTTTACTTTTTATGTTTTAGTGGTTCTAATACTACTGGGCCGGTCATGTTGATTGGCTGGTGAATTACCAGTCAGAAAATTGAACTATGATATGATATCCCTTTGTTTTGGTTCATCATGAGGCTTAATTATGCATGTTTGGGACATATCTGATTTACCCCGTTATGTTAGACAAATCCTGCCATTGCTATCTATTGAACATTTTCAAATAAGATTATGAAACAACCATTACACTTAAACTGATAAGCTTAATGTAAGATGCTCCTGTTCAGCGAATGCGACAAAGCATAAACCGCCTAGCATGTCTACAACATTATATAAAATAACCAATGAGTTTGTCCATCCTATATAAATACATGATCTAATCATTTATGGAACATTATAAAATTCATCCGCAAAAATAAGTGGGCAATCAGCCACCTATGCATGTTATGAAAAAGGACACCGATCTCCGTATAAAGTGACCAGCATCTTCCTTTTTTTACTTTTTTTAATGGATGGTGTTATTTGCGTTTTGGTCAAGATTGTTGTGCTTCAGTCATTCTATAACGAAATCATGGCTAAAGTGTAACATTTTACATTTTCAGGTCATTTACGACTATAATTATTCAATTATTTATTTTTATGTTTTTGCGCGTTTACTTTTAATTTTTACCGTTAAGCTAAATCGAGTAAACTAAAAATGAGCATTTAACGTAAATGGGCATCAAACAATTAAATGTTTACGTCAAGCAAGTGTTATAAAGTTATTAGGATGATAATTTATAACTTTACCCTTTTTATTTTTATTGGTTACGTAAAACATTTACGTAACGCAATAAAAATTACACTTTTGCATGCATGGCAAACCATAAACCCACCTACACTTCAACAAATACCCACTAATACCCGTAATACTCAAAAACCTCATAAAATCTTACCCAAATCAGCCCCTAGACGAAATTTGTACATATCTCACACAACACTGGAAATTAAATCCAACAAACCTCTACTAACTTGAATAAACAACCATTGTTGTTAACCAATGGATCAAACAACCATCTTTACCTAATTTGTGTCCCTCTTTGTGTTCTTAGACACGGCAAGCAACAAGAGAAGGAGAGGGGACAAGAACAAGCAGGCAAAGCCTTAGTCATATCACTTCTTACACAAAGCATGAACCAACCAAAACTTGTCCCTAGTCTTACATAGCCTAAGTGATTTTTAAACTCATTCTTTTTGTCCTCTTGGCTTCCCTAACCGAACACATAAAGACGACACACCAAAAACCATTTGTTGGTTCTACTAAGATGGTATTCATGCTTGTTTATCTATAAATAGGGACCAAAAGGTAGAAGTATACTCACTCTTAACTCTTACAAGTAAAATCTAACTCAAACACTCTCTTGCTCACTCCTAAACCCACGACTCACTCCTCACACATACATATCTTCATAGTTTTTGATTTCTACGCTAGTACAAGTGTTCAAGGGTTATTGGTAAACATATATAAGGTGTCTTGGAAGCTTGGTTTGATAATTAAAGGGGGTAATCAAGAAGGAAAGCCAAATTAGGGTTTCTTTGAAATTAGGGTTTTTATAGCTCATTTTCGAATTAGGGTTTAGATCAAAAGGGTTTGATCTTGTTTATCACTCATCATACACTCATCTAAGGTTTACCTAAGACCCTAACCTTTTCAATATGTTAATTTCATGTTTTATATAATTGTGTGTAGTTAAATCATCACCTAGGTTTATTTTATGAAGTTATAAAATAAAAACATGTACATACATACACGAATTACTTTTATTTTGTAGTTAAGATGATTTTTAAAATATGTTAATATGTTTAAAACAAGGATTTACAAGCAATGGGTAATTATTTGTTAAGTTATGAATATTTATTTAATTATAAAGTTTATAGAATTAAATAAATATGTTGGACTAATTTCTTGGACACTATGGATACAATATGATGGAAATCATGTAGAGGACTTAATTTATACACAAGGGATGTTAATTTATAGATTAGAGGACATGTGGTATTTTATTTAAGTTAAAAAGTACATAAATCAAGTTTATATAATTAATTACATAAATCTTTAAAACTTACTGTTTAAATTCGAAGAATAAGATATTTATTTTATATTTTATAAAAATAGTACTTCTCATAAGGATCATAAGCATGTAAAGAACTCGAAAATCCGAATTATAACGAAGGAGATATGGTATTTGCAAGATTATACGTAAAAGTGTTTTTATATAAGTATTTTTATAAAAACTCTACAATTTCGAATCTGATAAAAATGGAAGCTTATTTTTATGATAAGTTACAATTTACGAGGATTTCAAAACTATAAGGTACATTAAAAACGGATTTAAAATGAAGAACATACGCTATTTACAATTTACGATAAAAAGGTATTTTTATAAAAGTAATTTTATAAAAACATGCTACTGTTCATAACAGTGGGCTGTTGGGAAACAATTTTCTTAGATAGAGCTTTTAATTACGAAGACGTGGACATACGAATCACTAAAAACCGAATTAAAACGAATGAGATACAATTAATATACGATTTCAATAATTAAAGTTTATAAAAAGTATTTTTATAAATTTTCACTCACTGTTACTGTTCATAACAATATATACCAACTTAATGGATGTAAAATTTGATTAAGTTTTTCAAATACGATTATATACATATAAAGAACGTTTAAACGGGATTAAAACGAGAAAGATACGACGTTTTTACTAAAAGTGATATTTATAAACGTTTTTAACTTTATAAATATTATTTTCTCAAACAATTAAATTATTTATATAATAAAATTATATAAATAATACATCAAGTAATTTTGGCAAATAACAAATTGTTGGACAAGTATATCATTTTTACAATTACAAATGCATGGACATTTACTTTACAAGTACAAATTAAATTGTTTAATTCTATAAATTAAACAAACACTTTTAGGTGATGATGTAACTATATAGAATTATATGTGGTATTGGTTATTCAAAGTACATGGTACTTATACGACCTATATTCAATTAGGTTGCATTCGGTCATATCCGTGACGTTTTCATTCACTTGATTCATATACTTCAGTTCATTCACTAAGGTGAGTTCATAGCCCCATGTTTTACAATTACAATGATTTACAACTTTTGGGGTGAGAAACATGCATTGTTTTACAAATTGGACGCAAGTGTACATTTTAACATGATTACGTGTTTGCCTAAGTAGCGATAGCCCACTAAGCCCATTATCATGAACTGTCAATTACTTTGTGTAAGCACAGATGTTATAAATAGATCTATTTGGGATTGACCTCCCCGTTCGGGTGAGTAGCGCTCACTGTGTCAGTTTGCCGAACAACGGACGTATATCATATCGGATTTGGGATGTTGCGGGTTAGAACATCATCAAAGGCAATGTTGGCAATTTAGGTTGCAATTCATACATTAGGAAAACGTAATTACATTTTTGTGATATTGTATGTGTTACAATAGTCATGCACTTGGAAATCTTACGATCTTACATTATATTTACATAAACATGTGAATTTACCAACTTTATGTTGATGTTTTAAAGCATGTTTTCTCAGGTGAATGAGGCACGAGGTGCTAAGGATACATTGGGGAAACTCTTTTGGGGAGTCATGCATAAAAGATTTAGTCATTACATCTTGAGATATTTGTTATGATCCAAAATCTTTGTCATTTAAATGTTGAACAATTTAAGCCGTTGTGCTTTGTATTAAACAATTCCAAAAAATCCAAAGTATCGTATTTCAAACGACTCTTTTAGAGGTCGTTCTCATATCTTGTGCCATTGATCTATGATGTAAGGCTCCCAGACATATTATTCTGCTGCGACCCAATTTGAGGGTGTTACATAAAGGCGGTAGCGCTGATATAAAAACCACATCCGTCGTTCTTTTATCATCCATTAAATTAACATCATGGTGTTTGGCTTGGGAACCCACGACATAAGTATTGGACTGTTAGTATCAGATATCACAACATACCCAAATACCAAATACTATCGGGGTTATTCCAATACTTATTCTTATGTAAAACGGTATAGTGAAACACTCAAACCTCCGAACATTCTATCCCATATTGGATCATTTGCCTAATGTATGCATGCTCCAGGCTGTGTATGCCTTATTATGTACAGCAGCCACGCCTGCATAATATGTGAAGCCGGTAAGTTTATTCCTTCGGTGTAGTCATTATTCCCTTCTTTGCTCCAAGGTTGTTTGCCAGAATCTTAACATCCAACACTAATGATATAGGTTCGTATGTGTTTGTTGTCATGATAAAAGGTGCCTCTTGTTGGTCCTAGTTGAATAGGATCTTGCTTAGCGTGTTTAAAGCTTAGTTGTATTGAATAAATCCAAGACAACTATGGTAGAAACTTTGATTGAGAATATCAAAGACTATGCAGAATCTAGTCAATGATACTAAGAAGAACAAACAATGAAACAGTAATATGATAACACAAACAATTTAACCAAACTTTCAGCCTCAATATATTATACGAATACTCTTAACAGTATTAGGGTTTACAAAACCTTGAAGCTATATGGATTGTATTCTAAGTATATCGAGGCTGAAAGTTTGGTTAAACTGTTTGTGTTATCATATTATTGTTTCATTGTTTGTTCTTCTTAGTATCATTGACTAGATTCCACATAGTCTTTGATATTCTTAATAAAAGTTTCAACCATAGTTGTCTTGGATTTATTCAATACAACTAAGCTTTAAACAAGCTAAGCAAGATCCTATTCAACCATGACCAACAAGTGGTATCAGAGCCATGTGGCTCTTGATCTAGGATTCAGAAGGTTTTACAATCAAGTTTTCTGCTTATTCAGTAAACAGTTTCTAATGCTGCGTTTTTATTAAATCTGATGAAGTTTAATTACCTTCGAAACCTTAACTTGTTAGGGTTTCGTATATATATCTTTTGGTGTTGATCGTACTTAGTTGAAAGTTATCATAGCAGCTTGGTTGTACAAGCAGACGTGGACCATTAATGGAATCAAGCAGCATACTTGAAGGGTTTGCTGTTTAAATGCGTTTGATATTGAAAAGGTTTAATAGTGGTCGTGCTATTGATGATTGTTACTATACCTCCAAATTAATCACGATAAAAGTTTGCCGTTGGAAAGTTCCTTCAAAATGGGTGACTGAGGTAGAGTTGATAGTTTTAGGGTTTTCGCTAAAGTTATAAACTAAAGACACGTGCTTAATTGATTCATGGAGGATTAGGTTTTACATTACATAAATGTTTCTTCAATGGAGATAATCGTTTACCGATAGCAGCATGTAGATTTTCTGTTTTGACCACCAATAACAACAGCAAGAGGGTTATTCATAACAAAAGTAAACGCAAGCTTCTTTAGGGTTTCAAAAGGTTGTTGCTGCCTCAATCATTGGTTGTTTCATGATTATGATGTTATTGGTAAGTGAACGTTTATACTTAGTGCTGCCAATGGAACTTATTGTTGGTTACTGTTGCTAGAATAACTAAAGTTGCTACTGTGTATTGTTGCTAATGGAGGAAAATATAATGAAGAAAGAAAGCGGCTGTATGAGTTAGGGTTATGCTAACCTAACTGATGGCATACGTTGTATATCTGATATGTGTTTGTGGGCTTATAATCTGACATTTACTCATGGACTGGTACATGTGGATTACCGAATGTTTTGGAAACAGTTAATACTGTTAACATTCATGAAGTTTATGCTGCTAGGGTTTCGAATAGTACTACTTAATGCTGCTTATGGTTTTTGACACTGTTTGTGTTGTTAATACTGTTAGCGTTAAACGTAGTTACTACTGCTACTACTGCTCGAGCTTCAAAGAACTTAAGGCTGCTAGCTTTGACAGATATCGGACAGTACATGGTTTAGTTCTTGGCTGGTTATAGAGATATCGGCCAACACATACAGATTTGGATCTCGATTGGATCTCGGTTGGAACATGATCTATTCTTAAATGTTATAAGGCTATTATTTTTAGGGATTTATTAAAAGAATTGATTACGAAGACAATTGTTTATCACTTATTTGGAGTTGAAGTGGAGTTTCACGGATGCGTATTCTAATTATATCTTTTAGCAGGAGATAACTTGTTTGTGCTTAATGGATATTGACAAAGACTTGCAAAATCTAGCAATGTGTGATCTACAAACTGATGGTGCTCAATGCTCACATTTGCTATCACTTAAAGAGTTATGTTTTAGTGCTTAGTGTCTCATTGAAGATGAGGATTTTGTCAAGAGATTGAGGTCTACTCATAATCAGCAGTATGAGTTTGGAGTCACGTGAATAGTACAAGACATAAGATACAAGTTTGGGTTATTCTACTTCAGCATCAAGTTTGTAATACTGAGTTTTCTCCATCAGTAGTCATTACAAAGAACCAACAAAATAAGAGATTTAATAGATGGTTAACATATTGGTTTCAGGGGAAGCATATGATAAAGTGTTTAACCATTTACATGCACCACTTAAGGGGAAGGTTTTTACTACTGCTAAGTCATTATTACTACGGCTAGTTTAAGTTTCTACTGCTTGAATTTATTTTTCCTATTATGCGTCATGGAGGGTAATTTAATTCATTGGAAATCTTGGATTGGAAGTGTAATATATGGTTTGTAGTTGTGAAGATCAAAGTTGCATATGTTTACAGTCCCCTATTGGATGAAGACAAAAAGGGGAAGATGATTATATGATTTGCAACTTATAGATCCTGTAGTGGCATGAAGATTGTTAACTTAAGGGGAAGATTTTATGTAACACCCTGATATTTTAACATAGCAGCGGAAGCTAAATTGGGGGTATAACTTCATGAATCAATAGTCATAATCATAGAAAACGACTCATAAAGAGACGTTTTGGAAAATTTAGTTATCATTCAATAATATATCAGAGTTTTACAAAAAGGAGGTCCCAAAATACATTTAAAACATAAAGGTTCAATGATAACATGTTTGGACCTTCTCAAGTCCAATGCCACTCCATACCATAGATTGCTCAATTACCTGAGATAAACATGCTAAAAGGGTTAACACAAAGGTTGAGTGAAATTCACAGTGTTTGTAATAAAATGTTTGAATACAAGTCATCATAAGTAATAATTGCAACGAATACAATTATCATGGAAAACAATATTATATTATTGCACTAAGCTCATGACACTGAAACCTTAAGATATTCACAAGTTATTGCCCCAGCGGGTGCTTTGCCAAACACCCAGAGTTCCACAAATGAAATGCGTCCGTATGATACTGCGATGTTATCTACCTAGACGGGGAAGTTCAATCCTAATAGATCTATTCATGGCATTCACGCTTACTTCGTTAAGTAATTAACGGTTCATGATAGTGGGGCCTTTTGCCAAATGGAGGTACTTAGGCAATAATATATCAGGATAGCGTACAGTTGAAAATACTTGTATTCATGGTTTATAGCATGTATCTCCCTACGGGGTTTAGAAAATATGTAAAGGTGGGACTATGAACTCACCTTAACAGGGAAATCTGATTGATAGCAAAAGTAAATCAAATGGAAGTAAACAGCTTCGTCACACAACATGGGGTAATATGTCAAGTCTTAGTTCGATTGTTTTATAAACTTTATTTCATAAAGTTTAACATAAACATTAATTTGGTTTGTTAATTTATGAAAACATCGTATCACTGTTCGGGTTATCATAATCCAGAGGTCATGTAGTAAACGTTTGAGGAGCTAGGACACCTTAAATCGTAAATCCAGCAACTCGTCAAAACGTCTACCCGAATGAAAACCCCTCACATGAAATTCCATAGTAACGTGATACGTTATAGTTTAAATGATAATATTTTATCATTTTCAGTTTCTTCAAAAGCTAGTGGATGATAAATTATGTTAAATATATAACATAATTATTTTATAGTGTTTCGATCGATGAATGATAACGACAAATGTGTCGGGTTTTAACAAAATCGAGTCTTATAATATTTAAATATATTTTTATAATTAATATAACAATATTATATTTTATACCCTTGAGAATATGAAAATGACAATATATACCCTTGGTATATATTAATTTACAATTTTAACCTTTTACTTTATATCTTTAAACATTTAAACCCTTAACTTTAGAGTTTGACAAGATAAACCCCTGAAGTTTAACTTTAGGATAATTACATTTTTGGCCCGAAAGTTTAATAATTTCAAAAGTTACAATATATACCCTTATGCATGAAATATTTTGCGTTTTTAGTCCAATTTCCATAATCTTTGTATTTTTGATCTCAAAATAAATAAGCAAGTGTTACGAGCTTGTAGCTTATGAAAAGAGCTTATGAGCTTAAAAATCCAAAATGGGCACGTTTGGTTTAAAATAATAACCCGATGGGTTAGGGCTTTTAGGATTAGTTTTTAAGCTTATAAAAATGATTGATTAACTTATTAGAATACCTTTAAAGTTTAGATTATGGATTTTAGGGTTTATGTTTTATGAAAATAACTTATTTTTTAGGGTGCGTTTGGTTTAGGAAAACCAAATGAGTAAGCTTTAGGATTTAAGGGCTTATTTCATGTGATCATAAGGATGTATAGGAGCTTATATATAATCTAAAACAATAAAAAAGCTTATTGAACGAGTGAAAAAGGCTTACTAGTACACGAATTGATGAAATGGATCGAAATGAGCAATTTATAACCCGAAAACTTTATGAGATAAATCAAGAGCTTCTTTCTCTTATTCCTTGGTTCCAAGATAGCTTATAATTTCTTTCTTCTCTTCCTTAGCTTGATTCGAACATGATTTTTAGGTAGAATGAAGTTTAGTGGTGAGTTTAGAAAGAGTGTATGTATGCGTGTGTATATATAGGCTCAAAATCTTAGAGTGGTGGCCAAGTTGAGTGGAGTGGTGGCCAAGGTATAGTAGAGTAGTGACCAAGGGCTGCTAGGGGTGACTAAGGAGGGCTAGGGACTAGCATAGCAAGGTGGAAGGTTGTGGTAAGGGTTTGGTTATCAAAGGGGGATGACAGGGGTGTTTGCTTGGTGAGCAAGGGTGTGACAAGGTGCTAGGGTGCTAGGGTGGTGACAAGGAGGTGATGGAGGTGCTTATCAAGGTAGTAGGCAAGGTGGTGAATTCTGGAGATGAGTGGTAGCTTGCTTAGGTCTTAGTTCAAGCTAGTTAAGGGGTTACGGGTCATTTAGGGTTTTTGGGTTAGGCTTTTAGGTTTAAGTCGAGCTAGGGTTAATATTAGAGAAGGAAAAGTGTTTAAATATGATGCATTGGAGTGCTTGTACTTAGTGTTAAAGAGGTGGTATGAAATCCTTAAGAAAATAGAGGGAAATGAGCTAGTTTGTATTCTATGCTTTGTCTGATTGTACAATGAGCTCAAATGAGTTGTACTAGGGTTTAGGAGGGAAATATATTCAAATATTATACATAGATAACTTGTACACTTGTCTTATAAGCTTGAACATTTGTATTGTATGTAAACATTACATATAGTTAGGGTTTGATATAAACGTTAACGTTAAAATCCGTTTTTGATATAACATTATGGAAAGTACGTTAAATGGATAACGTATGATAAAATGGTGATTAAAACATATTGCTTGACATATTATAACGTTTACTTGCTATAAACGTTGATGAAATTGGCATTGGTGGTTGCGTGAGCTCGTTTACTTTGATAATGTAAGTTATGTTACATAAAGCAAAAAATATTCCCGTGAAAATGATTGCATCTAATTTAATAGATGGAAATTACACTGAGGAAAATTGTAGGTTGTTATAGTCTCCCAACCTTAAAAGAAGTCTCGTCTCGAGATTTAGTTAGATGATGGAGTGATGTTTGAAAATAAATGTGGATACTTGTCACGAATTTGATCTTCGCTTTCCCACGTAAATTTTGCTCCTCTTTTAGAGTTCCATTTTACTTTGACTATAGGGATACGACTTTGTCTCAATTGTTTGACTTCTCGATCCATGATTTCTATTGGTTCCTCCACAAAATTAAGTTTGTCATCGATCTAAAGCTCTTTCATTGGAATGATGAGATATTCGTCAGATAGGCATTTCTTTAGATTAGAAACGTGGAAGGTATTATGGACATTACTGAGTTCTTCAAGAATCTCAAGTTTGTATGCCACTGGGCCGACCCTTTTTAGGATCTTAAATGGTCCAATGTACCAGGGGTTAAGCTTTTCTCGCTTTCTAAATTGGATGACACCTTTCTGAGGTGACACTTTTAACATAACATGATCTCCAACTTGGAATTCCAAAGGCTTTCGCCTTACATTGGCATAACTCCTTTGTCGATCTCTTGCAGCTTGCAAGCGTTATCGAATTTGTACTATCTTTTTAGTGGTTTCATGGATTATCTTTGGTCCTGTGAGTTGAACATCTACAACTTCGGCCCAGCAGACAGGTAATCGACACTTTTGACCATAAAGTGCCTCGAATGGTGCTGCCTTAATACTGGCATGGTAACTGTTATTGTAAGAAAATTCTACCAGTGGTAAGTGTCTTTTCCCGATTCATTTTCCAAATTCTAGAACAATGCTAAGCTTGTCTTCGAGTGTTTGGATAGTTCTTTCACTTTGTCCATCAGTCTGGGGATGGTATGCCGTACTCATATCTAATTAAGTACCCAAAGCACTCTGCATTGACTGCCAGAATCTAGATGTGAAACGACTATCACGATCTAAGATGATGGATATCGGCACACTATGTCGTGAGACTATCTCCTTTATATACATCCTTGTAAGGGTTTCCATACTATCTGTCTCTTTGATGGGGATGAAATGTGCTGATTTGGTAAGGCGGTCTACAATAACCCAAATTGTGTCATGTCCGCTTGATGTTTTGGGTAGTTTTATAACGAAGTCCATCATTATTCTTTCCTATTTCCATGTAGAAATCTATGGTTGTATCAGTAAGCCAGATGGCTTCTAACATTCTGCTTTAACTCTAGAGCATGTGAAACACTTGCTGACATATTCAGCAATGATTGCCTTCATGTTAGGCCACCATTAGAGTTTCTTTAGATCCTGATACATTTTTTCAGAACCTGGGTGGATGAAATATTTTGATTTATGAGATTCATGCATGATTAAGTCCCTCAAATAACCAAATTCGATTCTTGATACATCGGGTTCCATCAGGACGTACTTCAAATGCTTTGTTCATTCCTCGTAGGTTCTCAGCTTCGATGTTTTCTTCTTTGATTGCCTCGTTTTGGGCTTCGAGGATTTGTGATGGTAATTTTAGGTGAAGGGTCATGACTAATGCTTTAACTCGGAGTGGTTTGATTCGTTCCTTCCGGCTTAAGGCATCTGCTACAATATTTGCCTTTCTAGGATGGTAACGAATCTCACCATCGTAATCTGCGAGCAATTCTAACCAACGGCATTGTCTCATGTTCAACTCTTTCAGATCAAGGATATGTTGAAGGCTTTTATGATCAGTGAACACAGTACACTTTATGCCATACAGATAGTGTCTCTAAATTTTAAGAGCGAACACTACAGCTCCTAATTCAAGGTTGTGTGTGGTATAGTTTTCTTTATGAGGCTTAAGTTGTCAGGATGCATATGCAATAACTTTTTCTCTTTGCATTAACACTGCTCTCAGACCTTGATGTGATGCATCATAGTAAATGACAAAATTGTTGTTTCCTTCTGGTAATGCTAAGATTGGAGCTTCATAAAGTTTCTGTTTTAGCAGTTGGAAGGCTGACTCTTGGTTTTCTCCCCAGATATACTTCTTATTTTTCTGGGTTAATTCAGTCAAAGACTTTGCAATCTTTAAAAAATCTTTGATAAATCTCCGATAGTAGCTGACAAGTCCTAAGAATTGGCGTACTTCTATGAGGGTAGTAGGAGATGCCTAATTCTTAATTGCTTCAATCTTGGCGGGGTCAACGTGAATTCCTTGACTGTTAATCACATGCCCGAGAAATTGCACAATACTGATCCAGAAATCACACTTGGAGAACTTGGCATACAATTTCTCCTTTTTGAGTAATTCCAAGATTATTCTCAGGTGATCTTCATGTTCTTCTTTGTTGCAGGAGTAGATGAGAATATCATCGATGAACACTATCACAAATTTATCCAAATATGGTTTACACACACGGTTCATGAGATCCATAAACACAGCAGACGCGTTAGTTAAACCAAATGGCATCACTTAAATTCGTAGTGTCTGTACCGTGTTCTGAAAGCAGTCTTGGGAATATCTTCATCCCTGACTCTCAGTTGGTGATAGCCTGATCTTAAGTCAATTTTCAAATAAACACTCAAACCTTGAAGTTGGTCAAACAAGTCATCGATCTTGGGTAATGGGTAACAATTCTTTACGGTGAGTTTATTCAGCTCCCGGTAATCGATACACATTCTGAAAGATCTGTCTTTCTTTTTAACAAATAAGATAGGAGCTCCCCAAGGCGAAGTACTTGGTTGGATAAAACCTCGGTCTGCTAACTCTTGTAGTTGGGCAGATAGTTCCTGCATTTCTGAAGGAGCTAATCTATAGGGTGCTAGGGCTATTGGTTCCGCTCTTGGAATCAAATCAATTTGGAATTCTACTTGGTGAACCGGAGGAAGGCCGGGTAATTCTTCAGGAAAAACTTTCAGAAATTCTCTAACTACTGGTATATCTTCCAATCATTTTTCTTCTGACTTTTTCTCCATTACTTGGGCTATGAAAACTTGATATCCCCTGGATATATATCTTTCAGTTTTAATACAAGATATGAGGGTTAGTCGGATTTTACTTCGATCACCTCGGATGATTAAAGTTTCACCGTCGCTTGGGATATGGACGACTTTCTCGTCATAGATAATCTTGGCATGATACTTAGACAACCAGTCCATACCAATGACGACATCAAAACTACCGAGTTTAATTGGCATGAGATCAATTTTGAAAGGTTAGTTTAACAAAATCAGGGTGCAACCCTAGATAACGGTGTTAGTGCCTATTAGGTTTCCATCAGCCATTTCAATGCCATAGGTAGTATCTAGTATAATTAGTGGGATACTAAGCGTAAAAGCAAGAGATATGGATACAAAACTTTTATCTGCTCCTGAATCAAATAATACTCTAGCTAGATGTTGGTTTAAAAGGAACGTACCTGTGACTACGTTCGGGTCTCGATGACCGTTCTTATCCCTTAGCAAGTATGCTCTTCCTTGGGCAGTGTTTTTTTCTTTTGGGCATTGATTTCTGTAATGCCCTTTCTCTCCACAGGCATGACAATTTACTGTTACTAGTTGCAGATTGCTTCCAGTAGCTAGCCCTTTGTTTCTGCAGTTCTTGGTCTGGTGAACCACCTTGCTACAAATCTGACACTTGATAGTGCAAGGTCTTGTGTGATGTAGGGTACATCGTTTACACAAGGGAAGGTTTCCAGTATACCTACTGTTTTCAGTTGGTGTGGCAGCATAAGCCCTGACGGTTTCTTGCCTTCTATTCTGCTGTTGGTGGTGATCATTTTTGCGGTTGTTATTGTTGTTGTGGTTATTGTGGTAGTTGTTGTTGTGATTATTATGGTAAATGTTATTGTCGGTGGTGTTTCTTTTATCATCAAACTTTCGTTTATGATCATTGGTTCCTTGCACAAAATTATGCTTTGTTACATGATCCATTAGCCTCTGGGTTATGGCGACGGCTTCCTCTAAAGTTTGAGGCTTTGAAGCGGTAACATTTCCTTTAATGCTTCTGGGTAATCCCCCGATGAAAACTTCCATGAGTTTCTCAGAATTTGGCACCATAGTTGGGCATAAAACTGCTAATTCCTGGAATCTTCTAACGTAAGTCTTGAGATCATTTCCTTTTACAGTCAAATTGTAAAATTCATCTTCCATTTTTTTGATCTCGATTCGAGGACAATACTTCTTTATTAAGAGCTTTTTAAATTCGAACCAGGTGATCTTGTAAGCTTCTTCTATTCCAATAGGTTGGGCGAATGAATTCCACTAGGATAAAGCTTCCTCAGTTAGAGTACCAGTAGCAAACTTCACTTTGCAATCCTTGGTACAGTTGCAACGGGAAAATGCTGATTCAGTTCGTTTAAACCAGCGGATTAGGCTAACAGCGCCTTCTGTACCTTTGAAATTGAAAGGTTGGCAACTCATAAACTCTTTGTAGCTACATTTCCTTGCTACAGGAGTTTCTCTTTATCTGGTGTTCCTATTGGTATTGTCAGTGTTTGCCATGGTAGCAGCTTGGCACGCCTTCTTTGGTGTTGCAGGTTCGAACAATGACGTTAACATTTTATGTCAATCCCCTGTTTTAAATGATCTTAAAGTAGGAAAAGCACCAGAGGTTCCATTCGTGGCAAACGACGTGACTTATAAATGGGGATATTATCTTACTGACGGGATATATCCAGAATGGGCTATGCTTATGAAGTCTATTTCGCAGCCAGGGTGAAGCGAATAAGATATAAGCAAGCGCATAAAGCAGCAAGAAAAGATGTGGAACGAGTGTTTGGCGTGCTAAAGAAAAAATAGGTTATCGTAAGAACTCCTGCACGGTCTAGAAGTCTTAAAAGGATTACACATTTGATGTACACTTGCATCATGTTACATAATATGATTCGCAAAGAAAAAGGAAAGGCAATATCTCCCGACTTTTATCCGGAGGAACAACATCGTGAAGATGATCCCGTAAGATCGGCACAAGATAGGCTACGAGTTATCAGAGAAATACACGACGAAGAAACTCATCTTAATCTTAAAGCCGATCTAGTGGAACACATTTGGCATCGAACAAATGCAAACTAATTTACTGTAATTTTTTATCTTCCGTATTTTTTTTTCCGTCTTTTCTTCCGTGTATTTTTATTTCCGTAATTTAGTTTGTAATGTTTTTTTTTTAAATTTTGTTCGGTCGCCTATGCGATCACCACTACGGGTGTTTGGTCACTGTGTGGTCTAGGAGAGAGAAAGTTGAGTTGGCACTGACGTGGCGGTGTCCTCTGTGGTCACCACTACGTTTAGCCTTAGTTGCTTCACATGGGACGACCGACCGAAGGTCGACCTTACCATTACATTCAGTAAGTAAGGTTTTTTATATACTCTATAATAAAACAAGGTTTTTTACAGCCTAATAAATTACGAGCATTAAATCAACAATTAATTCAGTGGTGTGGAATCCTTTACTTTAACACTTATGTACAATGATCAAATGCAATATTTTTATACACCTTCTCAAAAAAGTTTCAAGGCCAATAAAGCATGAGCATTAAAAAGTCAGTTTCAATCAATATTTAATGAATTTTGAAATCGATTCATATCAATTTTAGTTTTCCTTTTTAATAACCCAAATTAATACAAACAGTTACAATTCATATCAATTTAAGTTTTCCTTTTTAAAAACCCAATTAATACAATCTGTTACAATTCCTCTACATCAATAACTCTTACCATTAAGACACATCAGTTTCTTTGGCAACCTTTGAGCCTATAAATTGTTGATATCTATCTATCTATTATACTTAAAGATTGAGTCCTCCTCATTAATGTGGAGGCTTCAAGAGGAATACCCCATGCTTTGAGGATTGTACAAAAACAATCAATATTGAAGTGGGTGATTCAATTTTAAGGCGTGGAAGTTCAAGGGTTGCAGATCATGAAAGAAGATGCAAGTGCAAGGTTGCGGATATTGATGACATGTATTTAGTATAGAATTAAAATTCAATTATGGATGAAGACGAAGATAAAAAGATTGCAAGAATAATTGATTAGTTAACGTAATTTGAGGAAGTGAAAGAGCCTCTTACAAACTATATATATCATGACTTCCATTTGAATTCAACCGTTATCTCAACACATTTTTGATAGTCTTCTTTCATCTCTCCATGACGAGGATCTTCATGGTGTTCGAACTTCCATATGCGACCAAGAACACATATTTTATAGATGAAATGATATGATTTTAGATATATGGAGCTCAAGAAATATTCAAGAACTTGTGGTGATATATAAAGGGATTGAGGATCGAATGCAACGAAGGTGATTGAAACTACAAATTCAATGGAGATATACCACTGAGTTTTATGTTTCACTGTAGTACTTTAGAAAAGTATTTAGCAAAATATGTACTTTTAAAAGTATTTAAATTAATATGTAGTATTTAACTTTTTTTTGGTTTCCTTTTACAATATGAAAGAAATCTCATTAAAATTTGAGTTTTTAGGCAATCATGGTGTCCGCTATCTGTGATTCTGTCGTTATGCTCATTTTTACGTCCGTGTCATTGCAGGCTTCGTATTGATCGCTCATATTAATCATTGACAGTCATGATGTAAGGCACAACTCCGTATTAACCACCCATAGACACCGATAACAAGCAAATGAAAACATAATATTTCGATTAAGTGTGTCATTCAATGATGAGGAGTCGGTGATGAAAGGGTAGCTCATGAAAGAGTCGTATTAACCAAGTGTATTTACGTCAGAAACATTTCATGCATCATCATGGTAGCTCATGAAAGAGTCGGTGATGAAAGGGTCGAAACGTACGGGGCTGAACGAGATGGGGACGTTTATGCAGATGGAGGATGATCGTTGCAAAAAACCTTTCATAGGCTTTCATGATTATACAAAAGAAAAGAAAACAATTAAACATTCTCTTAAATATTTTTGAAAGTAGCTACTTTGTTAATTAATTTTTTAACTTACAATGGTTACCTAAAAAACTCCTATACTGCTATGGGATATTGAGTTATTGATGTTGGAGGATTTTATGCTTAAATATAAAAGGGAAAATCTGCACAAGTCTAAACACATCCTGCATATTTCCCTTTATATTATTTTGCTTTACAAATGATAAAACAAGATGAGATTTTTTTTTAAATAAACACTTTTAACTCTTTCACTTCCTCTTAAGTATAAGAGAGAGTGATGATAGTAAAGGGAGATCGAGTAAAGAGTGGTGTTTGTTAATTTATGTCTTTTAGGGAGAGCCGGAGAGGGTGTAATATACATCATGCTAGCTAACACAACAAAGGTTACACTTGCAGCTCTAAGGTTTGATTTAACGGAGCACTTTACAATAACTTCGTATGATCCAATTTCTATCTCATAAGGCAGAGAGCCAGAGAGTGAGATTTAGAAGATATATTTGGATAAAAGTATTCTAATCTCTAAAAAAGAGGAAGAGTATGTGCATGAAGAGTATGTGGTTTTTTATTTAACACGTTATTAAACAAATCTAAGGTTCATGCATGAAAAAAATAACTACTATATATACGTACCTAATTCCAGCCAATAATTGATTTGTTCTCCTTGGTTAGCCCTAAATGAGATACATTTATGTGTTAGTGGTTGTTAATATTGTGAGTTTTATTGCTACCAAGTTTCTTGAAGAAATAGAGAGACACTTTCAATGGTACTAATGAAATGGTTGAATGAAACTGTATTCAAAAAGCCATAAACTGTATGGTTTAAACAAGACGAGTATGATTTTGCACTAATTTGACTTTCATGATCATATTGTTTCAACCATTGAAGATCTTCATAAGCTTCTGTTATGATTTAAACATTAGAAACAGTAATACAAATGAAAGATCAAGGATCAAAGAGCCAAGATTCAAGAAACCATCATGCCCTAAACATTTACGCACGCCCTATGAGCATCACATATGTATGAAGTTATACGATGATTCACATAAGTAAAAGTTTATTTTTTCCAAAAAAAAAGCTCGGTGCAACGCACGGGTATCAACGCCTCGTAATATAAAGATACAGTCCTTTCATTGAATGTGCAAGTTCTCTTTATGAGTGGAGAAGTGCTCATTATTAGTGTATTCTAGCTTTAATCAATCCAGGTTACACAACTCCCCTATCAAGGTTAAATTAATTTGACTGTTACACAACTCAATATAACAGCAACTAAATGTAACCATCAATATTAAATGAGTGTTTAGAGTTTCCACTAATAATCCCATGACACTTGAGTTATTCCATGTTATAACCGATCCATTAACTCAACAATAATCGAAGGAGCCTATAAATAACACATTCCTTTCTTTTCTTTGGCTCGCCACACATCTCTTCTTTCAAAGGTATGCAAATATTTGATAAAAACATGTTTAATGTTATCACGTGCTTTGATATGTTTTTGGTTTATTTATGTTGTGAATTGTGTTTGATGTTTAGTTTTTTTTGTGCTTTGTTACATCAATATCAAAATCTTCTCCTCATTGTGTGTAATCTTTAATTGTCTTTCTCGTATGTGGTTGTTAAGCCGGCTACACCAACCGAGTTTGAATCAACCATGTAAATGAATTTATAAACAAGCATGTTCTCACCCAAAAACATATGTAAACAAGTAAAGCGTGGGGCTATAAACTCACCTCAAGTAATGTCAAGATAATATCAAATAAGTGTAGGCACGGAAAATGATGCACGCAAAACAATGCAAAATACTCTATCCACAACAATGTCGAGTGATGGTATACGAATACAATACAAAATCAAAAACCCTACTTTCTTATCACACCAAAACCTAACCCAACTCTCCAACTTCAAACCTTAATCTTCCAAATAGGAGTAACCCTAATCTTTTCAAGAGTAAACTCTAACCTCTCTAGTAAACTTGCTGCTCAAAGATCGAAACAGAGTTATGTTTAGCGTTTTCCTGGCTTACTCTTCTTGTGCGTGGTTGGTCTTGTGAATGCGTCTGGTAGCAGGAAAACAAGGGTGAAGAGAAGCAAGTATTTGTGTGTGATTTTCTTTTATAAGTGAGCGTGTGTGAATTTGAGGTTACTTGAGCTTGTTTACGAAGGGTTAATAAGGAATCTAGACTTAGGGTATAATAAGCTAATGTATTTACAAAGTCTAGGTTTTAGCAATACTAACCCTTGATGTGTGATTCGAATAGGGAAGACCAAGAACACAACAATCAAACCCTAGCCTCCAAGTCTTAACCTCTATATCACTTATCACTTCAAGCTTAACCCTACTCGACTATATGCAACCCAAGTAAGCTTCCACCACTTTAGTCTTAAATAAGCCATGAAACAAAGTCTTAAGGACTTTTGTGTGTGTTCTTGTTTCCAGCCGATTCCAAGAGAGAAAACAAGAGTTGTGTGGTTTGTTTTGAAGTGAAAATGAAAGGCAAGAGTTGTCTCATATAAAAGCAACATAAAAAATGCATAAGAGTTTGGTATAGATTAAAATAATGCGAAGGCATGTCCTCATTTCTTTTGTGGCGTGGGGGACACAAAAGCAGAAGAAATCACTTTGCTTGATGTTTTGGTATTAACCACAAGTCCTAATGTTTCACCAAGTTTTAACACAATGCATGAATTAAAGTATGGTCTTTATATTAGTTAAATATGTTGTGTATGTTTGTTGTGTCGTGTACCAGGGAAAAAGCACAAGAGAGAGTATTGTGTTTAATTTTTCCTTTGAATAAAAGTGATAGTTGTGTAGTCTGCCAAACAGAAAAGAGAAAAGAGGATATCATTGATTTCAATAAAAGAGAAGTATACATACACACGTTTTGTGTTCTAGATAGGGCATGGTTTATTAGGTTATTATAATACTAGGGACATGGTAAGTGTAGTAGACAAAGCATGCCTTGTGTAAGTATGATAAGACTTGTGTATGATTGATAAGAAAGAGCTTTAGCATGCTTCTTTTGCCCTTGAAATTCAGCCGAATACTAACACACATAGGAGACAAGAATGGAGTTTATACATGGTGGTTAAGGTTTAGGGTTTAACCATTGGATCAAGGATAGTATTGTTTAAGTGTTAATGGGTTATTTGATTTAATTAGAAGTGTTTGTGTTGATTTAAACATGGAACCGGAAATGGTAATGTTTTGTGTATATAACTTGTAAAATTTTTGGTATTGGGTACTAGGGTAGGTTTTTTTTTGAAGTATAGATGGGTTTATGGGTTCCCATGCGTGCATGAAGATGTTTTATTGCGAAACGTAGACGATTTACGTAACGAATAAAAATAAAAAGTTAAAAGTCAATAATTATCTTCATAATAATTATATAATACTTGTTTGACGTAAACTTTTATTTGTTTGATGCCTGATTACGTTAAATGCTCATTTTTAGTTTACGCGATTTAGCTAAACGATGAAAATTTAAAGCGGATGCGTAAAAGTTTAAAATAATTATTTGAATGTTTATTGTCGTAAAAGATGTGAAAATGTGAATTGTTACATTGTGTATGTGGTAAATTCTACACATCAAGTTTACAGAAAATCGCACATCAAAAATTTGGAATTAATTGTAATGGATGAACATGTAAGTAGCCATCATGATTTTTCTTTAATTTGGTTAAACATAAGATAATTAATCTTTTACTTCTTAGAAAAAAACATGTATTCATTATTTGAAAGCATGAAGATTCAGTATCATTGTGTGTAACATGGAAAACCTGTTTTGCTTAATTAATTCAAATATTTCATATGTTAGGCTTTGATATAATAAGGGGATTAATTAATGGCTGAAGAAGTTCTAGTGCAAGAAGCTAGATATTGTACGGTGAAGAGAATAATATAGGGAACAAATAGGAGAATGGGAAAGAAGAAAAATGAAAGTGATCATTCAAGGTTGTTTTGTGATTTTATTTACGATAGGTAGATAATATCTTTAAATAGACCAATCCGAATTCCTATTATTTAGAATGAATGTGGATCTTAATTGTGTTTTAATGGTAATGATTCATTTAGTCATTATCCATGGTTGGTTCATACTTCATTTGTGTTACATTTTTGTTACATAAATGAAATAGTTATTATAGTTCGTGTATTCATTATGTTGTTACATTCATTCTACCATAGACCTTTTATACGGTTGGGGGAAATTGGTTTTCTAATGGTAAAACCCACTAAGTGTCACCGTTATAATTGTTTTATGTAACGGGTCGATATGGGGGATTTTATGTAACGGGTTGATATGGGTAATTTTGTATAACGGGTTGACATGGGTGATTTTGTGTAACGGGTTGATATGGATGATTTTGCGTAATGGGTGGATATGGGTGATTTTGTGTAAACAGTCGGGTGGTTTTGTGAAACATGTCGATATGGGTGATTTTGTTACATGCTGAAATGGCCGGGTAAACCCAAAATATTTTTGCTTTAGGGTCCTATAATTATCTTATTAGGGTTATACTTATAATGAAATACTTAAAAAGTTATAAGATGCTTACAATATGCTAAGTTTCTGACTCATATGAATGTACATCTTATTTCAAAAAGGGGATTTTAGATAATGTCATTCTTTTTAAAAGAAAAACCACTTTATAAAAAATGACTAATGGCGTAATGTTAGTTTCATACATTGTACTTATGCCCCATTAGGAATTTCAGAAACTAGATCACATAGTATTGGGGTTGCATGACTGTCGCCAGAAACGTCGTTGCAAATTTCACCGGCTCTAAGACTAGTGATATGATTGAACGCATATCTACCACCAAAAGCAATATATAGGACAAGTCGTCGCAAAATTTTCATGTCTTTTAAAATTTCGCCTATGCATGTTATTCCTTTTAACTTTATTCTGCCGCGGCTTGCAACAATGTTCCTCGGGCTAAGATCCCCATGCCATATTTTCTGCCTATGCAAGCTTTGGAGTCCTATAACTACTTGTCTGCAAAATAAAAGTATATTTAGATTAAAAAAGACTTATATAATCAAAGTATATATAAAATTCATTACACTTACCTAATAATGCGGATCTTTTTCTTAAGACCAACATCCGCCCATATATATGAAGACAAAGTCTTGTCATATTTATCAAATAATAAATGATATTTACGTTGATCGTACCGATGCTGCCAATGATATGGTAAAATATGTTTCTGCGAAACCATATTTTGCTCAAGGTAGTTACGAACAACTTCCAATTCCAAAGAGCATCCCGTCATCGGTAACACGAACACACTTGAACTCCCATTGAACAAGGCATAGTAAACAGTGTCATTGCCCTGTGTTTCTCTCTTATTCATGTGAACAAGAAAGTTGAGATACAAAAAAGCTAGGTTAATAGGCTTGGTGAATGCCAAGAGTGGTTCATATTTGTAATATTCAGTTACCGACCCCAAAATCTAAGAAATGGTTGAATTTTAAGGTCGGTGACTGAGTATTACACATATGAACCACTCTTGGCGTTCACTAAGGCTATTAACCTAGCTTTTCCGTATCCCCACTTTCTTGTTCACATGAATAAAAGAGAAACACTGGCAATGACACTGTTTACCATGCCTTGTTCAATGGGTGAGTTCAATGTGTTCGCTACTTACCGCATGACCTATTGAAGCTGGTATTTGTATCCAAATCAATAACAAGGGCTCTTTATGTAAATCAACTGTGGTTAGTGATATTACTGATAATCCATGGATATATATACTAAGAATCACACTATGTATACCTACACTTACATATTGCAATTATCAATTGGAATACTATGTAGGTTTTTATCCTTAATAAGGTCATTGTACATGTTGCTTTGTTAACTTACAGGTAGATGTGCACATGTTGCAATAAGGGATTGCAAAGGGCTATTTGAGACTCTGAAATCTGAAATTTCAAGTCTTTAAGTATCATGACACATAAACATAGGATTACCTAAGAAAAACTGTTGCATTTCTAAGAGCAAGATAACTTTGCACATACTCGTTTGGAAGTGATCTAATTAGCTTGAAAACTTATCCAATTAGAGGAAAAATGAAAACTGTGCAGCCATCGTTGTCCAAAACAAAATAATATACTTTCGTAACTCAAAAGTGTACAGCATACCTGAACTACTTCATTTCGGGCAGCATATTATGGGGTTTGATCCTTTCCCAATATACGAATATAAGCCCTGGTGGACATATAACTGCACCACCCTTGCCAATGACACATCCAATTTGATTCGAGGATAGTATAATTTTCCCTGTAAGACCTTGTTTCTAATGATCCTTGTTTGCATACGTAGAACTGCATCTTGAGGAGCAGACATTGGCTCATCTGGATTCTGCAAAAAACAATCGATTGTAAGTATTTCCCTCATTTTGTTACATCATAATAAGAAACAAATTAAAGGGAGACGGTAAAGAATATGGCAGACTAAGAAATATGAGGTCATACCGATGGTCCGGATATGATAATGATACGGTCATCTGAATCAAAGCTTTCTCAAACTGCACCAATGTGGGATGGTTAGAAAACATTCTAAACTCTCATAGTTTCCAAAAATTTTAACATTTTTTAAAGTTGGACAAATCACCACCAAATGGTCTAGTGGTATGGTATTTGGTTTTCTCGCAATAAGTCAAGGGTTCAAACCTCGTTAATTGCGTACACTTGGGGTGGCAAGGGAATGATCGGAGATTAACCTGAATAAGAAGTTTGAATTTGTAAAAAAAATGGTGAAATGAGTTGGTTATTTATAGTGTTTAATTTTAAAAGTTAAAATAGTTTTTTTATATAATATAGTGTACCGTTTGGATTTTTGGCATATTCTTCCCACGACACCGATCGTTGGAACGATTGAAATCGCCCCACGACCGGCAGCGACCGAAATCCCTATAAGGCCGACCGACGACGACCTAGGTCGACCAAGTCGGTCGACCTTATTATAGTCAGCTGCCATACATATGAAATTTATTATTACTTTTAGTCAACTGTTAGATATTGTTTTCTTTTTAGATTTATAACGTATGAAACAATATTATCTCACTCATAAAAACCTTGCTAAATTATAAGAGGATTTTTAGATAGAAAATAAGAGAGCATCTTTTTTTATGAAATGGAAACATCAAAACGTAATATAAAGAAATATAGTAGGTACATGATATCATAGAATGAATTTTTTTTCGGGCCAAGAAGATCCAAAACGAAATTATATGATAATAATATTTCTTACATACACTCATGAAGGATAAGTAGCATACACATATCATTATCTTCTAAATTATGGAGGTGTGTATTATATTTGATTTTTCTATTTTCAAGTTGTGAATCTTTTTCAATTGTTTTTTTAATTTTTTAATTTAGGGTTTAACTAATTCAGGTAGTTCGAGTACAACCTTCATAACTCTGCTAATTAAGAGAGAAGCTGCAAGCTTTTCACATGGCTTTTCAATACATGTAAAAGAGTCAAACTAGATGATCAATACCGAATATTGGACTTTCGGATGATTTGAGGATTACAGTATCACATAAGGCGATTCAAGCTTATTGAACTTTCATTGGTAGACATGATAATAACATAAATGATAGGTTAGTATGCAAGTATGCGGTTGATGATTGTGGAAATTATATCATAAATTTGTTTAAAGGAACTTTTCAGAAAAAAGGCATGCATTGAGGAATTGTTAACAAGAAATGAACTGGGCTTCAATTTGCCACAGAAATCTGATATGACCATCCTACAGGACTTACCTAGACTGCCAACAAGGAAGTAAGTACACTCGGTAGGTCATTCCTTTATAGTAATTTCTATCTCAAAAACTATTGATGAAAGTTTTTAATACATTTTAGGAGTTTTCTTTAGTAATTAAATCTACGTGTAACCTATACATTCTTGCATTCTTTGCTTTTCAAGTCAATCTGCGTGTAACCTACAACATATTCTTGCATTTTCTTTTATATAATAGATAAATTTAAGTGTAACCGATACATGTTTGTATTGCTTTTTGTAAACATGCATTGACTATATAATTGAAAGACATGTACTTATCTAATTTTTAAGTAATACAAGTTTTCATGCTATCTATAAAACTATTTAATGCACCAATGCGCAAATATAATTAATATTATAATTAATGCTATTATTAAAATACCTTATCACTCCAAAGTACAATTAATATAATAAATAGTACAAACCAAATAAGCTATTAATCAATAATACCAAAAAACCTTTCTTTTAAGCATTTGTCAAACCCGCAAGCCAAACCAATGTCTTAGCTTTTTCATACAATGAACGCGGAAATTGATCATTCGATTGTACTGATTACGGTTACAACAATGAATTAACATTAAACATATTATGTTTAAGGCACGTGCTTTACACGCTTAGCACTAAAGAGCTGAGACACGTGTTTGACACGCTTCCCTTAAAATAGATTCGCCATTTGTTTCTGAGGGTACAACAGCCGAAACAGTAAGTTGTACTGCCAGACTTAACAAACTGCCAGGAATATCACATTTCCAGATGTGTACTCCATAAGTTGGATATCAATAATACTTATTGATTTGATGTGTGCCAAAACTATGGAATTAAGGCCTCTGTTTATACATTATAGAGTTCTCACAAGTTTACTCATCCCACCAATGTGGGATAGAAAATAAACATAAATTCCTCTTTAAGCATGGTACCGAATGCCTAACTTTGAGACGTGATATCTCATTCACATCAACTCCATTTTGGACACATAAAAGTTCATTGCGAAGCTCTCTACAAGGAGAACGCAAACTTACAAACTATTACTTATACATATGACACATACATATAAATAATTGTGTCCAAAGTTGGTCAAAAATTATTTTGCCAACCAAATTTTCCAACAATTGATACAGGGCATTTAGTAATATGTCAAAAGGGTTTGTGATGTCACTGTTAGTTTTGTTGATTTGTAGCTTTGATTATAAAAATCAAGTAGGCCATAAACCAATGGAGTGTAGAATAGGACATGACATATATCTAATATGATTCCACGAAAAGGCTCATCATAATACATTGTACATCATTGATGAATGGGAAGAAGTTTAAGGAATTTGCATTTATCTTATAGTTTATTACCACAACAATTTTTTGCCGAAGGGAAATTAGGTAAGGATGGTTTTGGGCAGGTTTATATTGGCCGGAGGATGACTAGTGGAAGTGGTAGAACGGGTCCTATGCAGTTGATGTATGGTTTTTTTTTATGAAACTGAGCTTTTAGTTATTTTATATACCTGTTGCTACTTGCTATTTAAATTTCTTAGATGTTGGTACTTTTACGCTAATCATAATAAATGTATTGAGCATAACAATTAGGTTTGAAGTTATAACAAATTGGAATATGATGCAACCTGACTAAATCGAACAGAACATATAAATGTTTTAGTGTGGTTATGTATATGCATAGCACCTGAGATTGTTTGGATATGAGTCCATGGGTCACTATTTCTTTGTACCTTGATTTGTGTTTGATAGTTATGCTTAAGTAGTGGGTTGTAAAGATGATCTTAGTTTCAAACTTAGTGGGCGAATATTTAGTGAGTACGATGATAACTGAGTTACTGGATCATTTTTGTTAATTAGTTATATTGGTAAAGGTGACCTTACTTTGAAGTTCAGTGAGCGAATATTTAGCATTGGGTTTCATCCGATAAGAGTTGTAATCGTGTTGATATACTGGCACATAATAGAAGTGTTGATCGCAACAAGTGCCCCCATGGGTAACAGCATGTACAACATAAGTGTTTTGAGAGTGTGCTTTAGAGTAGAGCGGTGCATAAATAACCTTCATGCAACTTACTTCTGAATGAAATTAAACATCATTGCCGAATCAATATTTACTGCTCGATCATTCTAATGTTACTCATCAATATCAGTCAAAAGGTATACCTCGCGGTTGCTGGACCTTAAATAAATGTTGGTGATCATAACAAAGAAAGTTCTTAAGATGAATATTAAGGCAGATCATGCGGTCATTTCGAATAAGATTGTCGAAGACTCTCTAAGGTAAGCAAGACTTGAATACTTTGAAAGGCACCTCCACTACAAAAAAAGTGTCTATTTTACACGCTTATTTCTCCACAGTTTTGAAAGCGTGTACTTTATTTTTATTTTTTGTCCACGCAGAAACATGTGTAGAATATAGTCCACGCCTAAAAGTGTGAAAAATAAATATTCTAGGTTATTAAGCGTGTAGAAAAAAAAAATCTAGAAATTGAAAAATAAACGACACAAATAAAAGCGTGGAGAAAGGAAAAAAAAATACTAACAAAGTCTCTATCACTCTAGTCTAATTAAAAAAAGAAAAAAATAACACACTATCGCTTTTAACTACTCACCCAATTCTCATTTGATTATCCAAGTCACTGTTCTTTCATTTTATAAACTGAATTAGGGTTTCAATCATTTTTTACTTATATCGATTTATCATTAATCATTTTGATCAGAGCGATTGACCGGAATGAATGGTCGGAATGATTGACCGATTGAAAGATCGGGAAATGATTGATGGAATGAATGAATCGAGTAATAGATCGAAGCGGAATGACCGGTGTGAATGACGGCGAGAATGACCGTTTGAATGATCGGAATGATTGACCGGAGTAAATGATCGAAGCGAATGACCGGAGCGAATGATCAGAGCGAATGACCAGAGTGAACAATCGGAGCGATTGACCGGAGTGAATGATCCAAGCGATTGACGAGAGTGATTACAAGAGCAATCTGTTGCTTCGATCTCCTACGGTAAGGTTTCCGATCAAATAGCAACTTTTTTGTGATATAAATCAACTATTGATTTACTGTGTGTATTGTTACTACTTTTAATCTGACTATGCATATGTTGATATTGCGGATACTTGGGGTTGGGGTATGATATTTAGGTCGAAATTTGTGATGTTTTGTTAGACGTTGTCGGATAAGTTAAAATGTTGTGTTTCTTAAGTGTAAGAATGATGATCCGAATCCTCAAAAGTGTCTAGAGAAAGGTTAGCAAGTCATGATTTGCAATTTAGTCATTGCAAGTGTATGTCTGCTCATGAAAGTGTTTTGGCTATGTTTTGTAGTGCATAAGGTATTGGTGACACAGAGAAGCCGCGGCTTGTGAGGTTAAGTCTCTGGCTTGCATCGGGGTAGCTTTGTTGTATGTATCCTTACTTGTTTTGATAATTATTGCGCTTCACATTGTTCATGATTAGTTGATTAGCTACTGTTAAAGTTAGTAGTTTTGGTTTTAGCCATTTATCAAAGTACATAAATTGACGGTCTTAGAGATTTAGAGTGTTTGGAGTGCCTCATACATACTATATCATGCACTTATAAATTTTAGTGTATATTATTAACCAAACTTGGTCATTAATTAGGAGGTAACGACCTCAAAATACTCGCTGACACAGAGATTCTTCATAACATTCTAATGCATGGGATAAGTGTATATTTATATACTGCTATGTAAAGTGCTTAGTATACTTGATATCTGTTATATGTTGTAATTTACTTCTTATTTTGTAACGTAGGTATTAAACTCCTACTTCTCAGTATTAGCAAAACTATGTAGTGTAGGCAAAAGTTTAATGGATGAATACTGATGCCACCGGGGAAGTGGGCTTAAGGTTTGTAATTTCATCATTTTTTCTTTCTTTAGTTAAAACAGTTGACCGGTTGATTAAATTTTTCATGATTTAGAATTCTCTGAGGTTGATGGTAGCTTGTTATCATTCTTGTTTAGTTTTAATGCTTGAGATCTGTAGATGGTATTTAAGATGGGTATACGGTTATGATGCTATCAATTATATGGTTAATTAAGAACCACATGAATCAATGCGGTTAGTGGCTAAATATTACTATTAAGAGGTGGGACTGTTGGGTCAAAAGGGTTTTTTTTCTTTTCTTAAAGATAGTTGCTTGTTATTATGCTATATGATATATGATATGTTCTGCTATCAGATATGTAGATTGTGGGATGATGGGTTTGAGTTTGAAAGTCAAAGGTGAAACATGGTTGACTGACTATTTTTTTCTAACATGGTAAAGTTCCAATTTAAGATCACATTGCAGCTTATAGTTCACACTATGTGTGTTAGGCGAGTAAGTATAGCAACTTGCAGCTTATAGTTCACATTAAAGTTCGTTTCTTTTTAAGGTAGCAACCATGTTCTATAGCTGCATTCATGAATTTAGGCATGATCTTCTTTCTTTTGACGTGTATCTTCTTTAATCCAGTTCTGCACGTGGCATCTTTTATGTGTTTTGCAAGCAGATAGAAAGGTAAATGTAATATACACTCTAGATGCTTGTTATTGAAGTAGTGTTTGTTTTGATTAACTTGTCTAGTGACAGTTATGATCTAAAAGTAATAAGGACAAGAATTTCATGACTTAGGTAAGCACCAGATACTAGTATTCATGATTTAAGACTAAACCATAATCTCGGGTTTTCATTCTCGTTGTTTAGGAGCTTGATGAAAGACAAATGATTGAAGCTTGACGAAGACAAAAGATTGGAGCTTGTTGATTAGTTGAAGACAAAAGTTCTGTCACTTTAGTCCAATCTTTAGCAGCCATTTCTTTAGCTTGAAAAGATTGGAGCTTGTTTCAAACTAGTAATTGTAATTGTTCTTTTATATCAGTTGCAGATTTAACAAATGGTATATTTTATAATTAGTTGCAGATTTAACAAAAGCATGTAATTTTTTTTTTATTATTAGTTGCCAATTTGTCCACGCTTTTTAGTGTGGACTTTAAATTTTTATGAGTTTGCCACTTTGTTCACGCTTTTTAGTGTGTAGTTTTTGATATATTATCCACGCCTCTTAGTGTGCATATTTTTCTTGACGCATAAATACTCCACGCTTCTTTAAGTGTGGACTTTAAATTTCCACACACTTTTAACCGTGGAGATATAAGAAAATAAGTGTGTAGAATCATACGCTTTGTTGTAGTGCTCCTTTTAGGCTTCTTCTAATTTGCCATGGTTTTATTATGCATATTAGGTAGACAAGATTAAAACTATTATAGTTCCTATGAGCAAAGCTATTGGCATAAAACACACCGGTTTAAAATCATTAAGAGCTGGGGGTGATAGACCAATAGATAAATAATAGACATTACTCATCAGTAGATATCTCAAAGGGTTTTGAAATTCATCATCATTATAAAATGTGTTTTTCAAACAGAGGGGATCTTATAGCAACGAGTCAAGAGAACGAGTAAAAGAACATCTCTATAATATAATAATGATCAAAAGAACGAATATAGAGAATGATCCGTACGAACAAACCATGAATCAGAAGAAGTATAGAAAGTCATCCGTACCAAAATAATGACGATTAAAAGAAGATATATATAGAAGCATCCGTACCTTAAATTATAAGCCACGTACTCACACTAAAAAAATCGACCTAAGCCTTCTTCTAATGATCTACAAAAATTATAAAGCGCTCTAACTAATTATTGCGTTGATAATTGATATATCGTTACACTAGTCATCTGTTATGAGGTACTTTTTAGTATTAGGCTATTATAACATACATGGGGCCATGTATGAAGTTAAAAATTAATCTGTGTGCGTGACATTAGTGTTAAACTTACATATATAATATAATTAAACTAATTCACAAATCAAAGCCATACTAGCATCATCTTCTTCGTAGTTTTCTTGACCATATCAGTTGTTGTTAAATTCAGTTTACTATACTCACAAAATGATCATATGATTACTAAATTCATTCACCTTAATGATAGATTTCGTGAAATAGACTTGATCCGTAGATCAACTAATAAGGCGTGAATGCGCATTCAAGAATATACCTTCGAGCCAAGCGAGACAGTTGAAGATCAAAACGAACACAGGTACAAACACCAACTCGAACATGAACAATAGGTTCAACGAGATGCAACCGAACCTCGGTACCCGCACATATATGAACGGAGCCCAAAACCCTGCCACTCACGAAGTTTAGTTACCGGCGAACGAACCCGAACCGTCTTCCCAATCATGACACGATCGACCTTAACATGAGAAGACCCTAAACTCGGAGCCCGACTATAACCGAGTCACGAACTATATAATAAAAAACTCAAACCTAACGAATGGCCGTATTCAACCCGAATGAGTGTTCATCGCTACTATGAGCAAGACTGTAACACATCGAAACCACATGGGTATGAACACCCACTCGACCATGATGCAAACTCCAGATCAAAACACACTCCAAACCCGTAAGAGTTGGACGTGATCACGAACGAGAATTCCGTTGGAACATGAACACATGGTCATAGCTTTAGTAGTGGTTGATGTAAATCAACTCAGATCATAGCACCGCCCTTCATTTTAGGGTTCTTATGTTTGTGTCGTGAATGGGTCTACTGATAGCAGAGGGGTATTATAACTTATCATGGGCCGAGAAGTTAGGGATTTGGACGTGATTCTCTACGTGATTTCCGTTGATCTATTAAAATCTTTAACAGTTTCCTTCTCTTTTTTTTTCTTTTTTTCTTTGGTATTTGCCATATTATTTTTGAATCTTTTACCCAGTAAAAAAAAACGAAAAGTGAGAACTTTTACATTTAAAAAAAAAAAATTCTTTATTAAGTATGGTGCTTCTAATATTTTATTTTTAAAACTATAATGTTTAATAAAAAACTAAAATATTACCAAATTTGGCATTAAAAAACAAAAAAACGTTTTTGTTAATCAATTTTATATAAAAAAAAAATACACAAATACTTCCAAGTAAATACATGATATACTAGTGGAACAAATTGTAATTCTTAAAAAAAAGCGCTTCTACTAACATTAACATAACACACCTTCATTCCTAAAATTTATCTCGATTCACACACTCAAAACTCAAAATCAAAACCAAACATAATTGACCCATAAATCATCCTAAAATCCAAACACCCTCTAATTAACCCATGGAAGAACAAACTCCGATTTCAGATTTGACTAAACCCTCTAAGATGGATATTGACAAAAACCTAATTGGTAATATTTTTTTGGGGCAAGATTCGGGTCGGGTTGAAAATATTGAAGAAAATGTTGAATCTTTGTTTGATTGTATGGTTTCTGACTCGAGTTCCAGATTGTTTCCAAATGGATTTATCAAATCTCACTTTTAAGGTTGTGTATGTGCTTCAAGAGATTTGGAGAAGAAACATGTTTTTTCCTTGAGAGTCATGAAACAAGGTATGCATAGTGGTGGCTTTAAAGTGCTACTTTATTCCATTTTAATAAGGACTTCGTGTTAGGGCATCAAAAGTAATTTTAGGTGCATCATATCATTTTGGCACCTTCAATACTGAAGTCCAAAATATTTATTTTGATCCAAATTGGTTGCTACAAAATTACTTTAGCAGTTAAAGTAGCAAAAGATATAAGCCATTGTTTATATTGTGTATACCATTGTATGCAAGGAAATATTTCGGTAGATGCAATATATATATTGTGTGTATATGATGTTCATTGTGACCATGGGCCCAATTCGAGTGAAAAGTATACGAAAATAAAAAAACAAAGTGATCAAAACCGAAGTGTTTCCGAGTTCAGTTTTGAACTGCCACGTGTCAAATAAAACTCAAAGAATTGTTAAAGAAGAAACTCCATGTCAGTAATGGAAAATGCACGAACAAAACTCAAAATTGAAGTGGATTGGCCGAGGGGAAGGTTAAGCTTCTCTCCGACTTCCTTCCTCCGAGGTGCTAAAAATCTCAAACTAAAATTATTGCATGTCAAAATCATCTTGATTATCAACTCTGATAAGAAGTCATCTTGATTGTAAATCATCTTGCAGGTAGTGTACAATGCAAATACGCTTGAAGAAATGGTGGCAAGTTAGAGCGAAAAAATAAAAGGAAAACAGTCAAGGTATTTGGCCAAGCGTCTTCCACTTGGCATATAGACAGGTTTTTGGGGAAAAAAAGCAAATCTCATTTGATGTACCTATTTTTTTTGTTGAGCTTAATGTGATTTACTACATTATCATTGCAAACAGGGTAAAGTTACAGAACTTAGAAGCAAAAAACATGGGTCGTGGTGATAGAAGTGGCGTGGGACAGAGTTCAATCAACAACCTTTTTGGTAGCGGATATGAACCACAACCCAGCAAAGGCTGCTGCGTTTGATGAAATTGAAAGTTTTGATGACTTGGAAAGTGTTGGAGCAGGTGCGTACAACAGATGTTTATTAAGTTTTTGGTAAGCACATAATAGATGAAATTGTTGTTTATTCAAGAGAGGGAAGATCTGCGAAAAGAGGCTCAAAGTTAAAAACAGGACTATATGAGACAACATAGTTTTCATCCAGCGAATATCAAATTGCAAATGCATAGAAAGTGAGACTACAACAGCGACAGCGGCAAACAGGACTATAGGAGACAACATAGTTTTCATCCAGCGAATATCAAATGGCAAATGCATAGAAAGTGAGACTACAACAGCGACAGCGGCAACTGTTACAATCCAGGTTTGGGAAATTTTCAAAAAGCACGAATTTTCTGTTTATTTTAAAACTTTTTACTTATTTTTGGACTTGACTGTAAATTTTTTAAAACAAGCCAGTCTTCCTAATTAAATAGGGATTAATAGTATAAGTTTTTTAAATAATCATGGACTAGATTGTAAATTTTCAATAAAATACAGATTTCCTAATACAATAAGAATTACTATTGTATTACAATTCGTAAATGCCCAAAAACCTTATATATACTCAATTGTCTACCCAGTTTATTTATTCCATCTAATTCTCCACAGCTAAATAAAAGTCGACAAATCTTAGGCCTCTTTTCCTTATTTGCAGGTTTTTCTTATTATCCTTATATATACTCAACAGTTTATTTATTCCATCTAATTCTCCAAAGCTAAATAAAAGTTGACAAATCTCAGGCATCTTTTCCTTATTTGCAGGTTTTTCTTATTTGCAGGTATGAGAATCATAATTACTCCTCTTCAAGAAATCACCCCCGACAAAGGAAAAATAAATATCAAAGTTAAGGTCTTATCACTTTGGAATCAGTATTATTCCAACAACCACTCATCAAAGCTCTCTGGGATTGATATGATTCTAATGGATGAGCAGGTAATTTAAATTTATTTAAAAAAAATTTATATTCTTTTTAACTTCATATTATATGTTTTAAATTTATAATAGTAATATATTGTATATTTTTAATTTTAGGGCACCAAGATTCATGCTACAATTAACAGTTCTATAGTCTGTGATTTTGATACTCTTTTAAAAGAGAATGATTATCAAATAATATCAAACTTTAATGTTAAAAGGAATGTTGATTCCACAAAATTAACTAAACATGAGTTCAAAATCCAGTTCTATAAAAAAACAAATGTACGTAGTTGCTCAGAATTCAGTTGTAATGATGATGGAATGAATTTTATATCGTTTAAAGACTTTGTGGAAGGAAAAATTGATCAGAGTTATTCGTTTGGTAAGTACTTCTATTAAAACAGACTATATGGTTAAGTAGTTTACATACAATTAACACATCAGATGCTTATATTGTCTTTTGTCTCATACTGCAGATGTTATTGGCCGATTGATACAAAATAAAGACATCACCGTTTTGAATCCAAATAATGCACCTAAGCACATTCTTGAATTCCAACTTTACAAATTATAACTACAACCACTTAATTAGGCGATTTTCATGGATACCGCTGGGCTAGGCAGCCGTTGGTTACAGTTCCTATCTAATATGTTATTATGAACATGTATATAACTTAACATTATCTTATTCCTGTCTTGAAATAAAGTTATAGATTTATAGCATGAAATGGTACGGTTCCGGTTCGGTACCGGGATTCGGTTCTAAATGCTCATCCCTATTATTGTGTTACTTTTTTGGGTTCGTGTCTGATAATGACTCAAATGAGAAAGTACGTTACTATTAAATGTCATTAACCTTACAGATTTATAGTGAATTTTTTTAGTATTTGATTATGTTTCATGACATATAGCTAATATCACAAATGGTAAATTTGTACAGTAATCAGCAGGATGAATTAAAAGAACTTGCTTTTTGGAAAATATATCATTTCTCTAACCAATATATATTAAAGTCACATGTTCAGAGTCAATGTATTTATCCAAATTGTAAAAGTAAATGTGTATAAAATCTTTCTGGCATGACTGCAACTTGCATGCAGTACTCTGAGTGTTAAATTTGTAATGTCGCCATCTCTAGAAAATTTAAGTACGAGTAGGAATAGCCAATTAACATATCTTGGATGTAATTCCATTGTATTTGTTGTGACAGTGGTCATTTAGAAAACCTAAGCATCAAAAAGGTAAATATGAAAGTGATCATACTCATACTTTTTCCTGTGCCAACTCCAGTCCAGTCCAGTCAATAATGCATGCAGAACAGTTAAAATTTAAATCTGCAATTTCATAAGAAAAAATATAAAAATCTGGTGGTGCCATTATGCTAAATTTGACCAATTTCATTAATATTTTGATACGAACCGGGCTGAATTTTTATTAAAATATCAAAAGAATGAAAATAAAGAACAAGATAGTGCCTACTTTCGAGATGTAGGTGACCTCCCAATGTCTAATGACTCCAAACCAAATTCTGCATACCTAAAACCTGTAACCCTAATGCCCTATAAATAATAGACTCAACTTGTCCACCAAGCTAATACATATAAAAGGAAACTAATAATAATAGAAACAACTAATTTAAATCAGCCCCTGCACTTATAAAATTTGCTTAAAAGCGCTGGATCGTATCATTACTCACCGCCAAAACACACACCTTGTCCTCAAGGTGAGGCTTTAAAATTTTCTCTTAATCGATCTTCGCTCCGGGATCCCATCGTTTGACTTGAAGTTCTGGTGCAGCCTCTTCCTCACTTCCATCACTTTCATCAACCAGCAACACGTGTAAACTCTGACTTGGACACCGGTGACCTGGGGCGAATTTCTTATCACATCGATAACACAATCCTTTAGCTCTCTTGGCTTGTAGTTCCGAATCAGTTAATCTTCTAAATTGTGACGAGTGTGCACTCCGCACCTCATAACTCTCCTTGAGCTAAACTTGTAAAAAGCCATTGGTCTAAAAGTAAAACACAATTACATAAAACAATTGATAACACTAAAACAATAAAGCATATGTAAAAGTTTAAAGGTGCTTGTGAATTATATAAAACATAAATACTTTTTGTACATAAAGGGATAGTCATAAGCTGAATTGCTTCATGTAAATAGCTGCAAAGAAAGCAAATTGTGGTCTATATGTCTAATCAATATATAGAAGATGCAAACTATAGTAGTAATTGGTCCCTCATCTACAATACAAAAAGTAGATACCACTGCCTATCCTTTCCTAAAGTTGCTTTCATATAGAGTACATGTACGGTAGTCGAATAACATGAATACATTACAAATATGTGAGCCTATTGGGGGCACACACGTTAATACACGAAGAATATGTTTATACTTCATGATACAAACCACAAGGACTAAAATCGAATAAGACATAAACTTGTATTTTGTCTTAAAAGTTAGAAACGATTAGAAGGTTCTTATGAAGATTCTAGGTTCGGTTGAGATAAGAAGGGAAAAGAGAAGCTGGTTTTTTCTTAGCTAATGGAAAGATTTGTGTTGTTGATAAAATAGGACGTTGTTCATTGTTTATTATACTAGGGTTGATGACTATATATATACTCCTCGTCCCAACCCCATTCCCATTACGATCAAAAAACCTAATACCCTCTAAATCATATACGGTTCTTCTTTTTCTCTCTCCCGATTTTCTAAAAAACCTCTCATAGGTTTATGCTTTTTCGTGTTGTTACTGCCACCCCAAAATTCGATTGTAAGTCTAAGTCTTTAATCGTATCACTCTAGTCTCTCCTAGCTCGACGATTCAAGAATTTTCCACATATGGTGTTGGTGAATGTTTGGTTCTGAAGATTAAACCTTAGAAAGGTTTCGTGTTTTGCTGAATTTGGTCCAAGGCGAATTCGGTTATTAGGTTTATATTAAACTTTAAATTCTGGTGGTTTAAATTCGGTTAATAAGACACAAGTTGTTTGGTATTCGGGTTACTAATACAAGGTATTTGTTCGTGAAGTTTAAGTCTAGCAAGCTTTACATATTCGGTTGACGTGATTGTGTGAGCAACCGTAGAGGCGATTGTTTTAGTCGCTTAATTTGTTTTCTTGATCAATTTGCTGAGAGGTACGTTTTCTATTTACTTTTCAGTTGCGTGTTAATCATTATACTTATTACTAGATTCTTTTTTTTTTTTTTTATTTTTTTGTTTTTTTTTTCACAATCTGTGCGTACTCGTAGTAACTTGGTTACATAGATGATAAATCCCAACAGTGGCATCACGAGCCAACTCGTTTTAGCTTTATGGGTTACACGTTTTATGTTTTAATTATACGCCTAGTTTACATGCCTATTATTAAAACATTCCCTATGATCTGCTGCGTTTGATACTTTTATTTATGTGTACTAGAAAAAATATTGACAATAATATTTAGATTTTTGCCCATAAGTTTTAATAAAATCAATGTAGATATTGATATTCAAAAACTATAAATGTTAAATATAGGTTAAAAAGGAAAATTAAAATTGTTAATTTTGGATGTGTTATGGTCCATTTAAATTATTGTCTATTCGTAATAAGACATCCCCCACCCAATTCACAATATGTGAGTGAATGGGCAATCTAGGACACTTTAGCTGAGGACAAAACTAGTGAGGGTCTTATGGCTCTCCATTTGGAGGAAGACTCGAGAGAGAAATCGGATTTTACATGTTTACTTGTTGCTTAATTCATCTTTGTATTTTGATCATGTATGCATGATTCATTTATTGCTACTAGTGCTCACGCCTTAATAAAATGACATTTGTTTTAAATATGATTTTAATGTAGGTCTATATAATTTTACAATGCTAATGGTGATGCTCATAGTGACCAACCATTTGTTTGTGGAATAATCGGTGTTTTTTGTGAAAATTAATAAGACGTTAAACTTATTGAAACTTGTTTTTCATGAATTAAAAACTGGACGCTTGTAGACTCATGAGAAGTACGGCTCATCCACTAGAACAAAATTACTAAAGAAGTTTAAGGCGCGTTGTTTTTGAGTATTTCCTTAGAGAAATAAGGTTTTTTATGACGCTTCGCGCTAAACTGTTTCTCCGGCTTCTTTAAAATTTCTTCGTTTAGTATTAACGTGATCCTGGACATCGCACTAAATTGTCATTATTAAAAGTTTTTAAAATTAGTGTTACAAAGTTGTTTACATGCTTCTTTGTACACGTTTTGACACATTTATGTGTATACCCCTAGCAAAATTTTAAGTCTATGCCAGCCAACCTAGAACACGTACAATTGGTTTGACCGCTTTGGTCAGACCTTAGGGCCCTACCAACCCATGGGCAATTTCGTATACTGGTCAGACCTTTAACGTTTTTGAACAAGTTCTTGTTGGTTCGCCAACTTAATTCGAGTAGGCTTGGATCAGACATTGGTCTGAGGCATAAGATGATACTATAACATGGCTCTTAACAGTAATTACTTGGATATTGACTTAATGTTTTGACCAGTATCATATACCTAAGAGTTACATTAAAATGCAATTAACGCTCGACGCTTACCTCTTGCCCTAATTGTTTACGCCGTGGTCAGACCTTTGGTAATAAGTGGGAGGTCAAGTTGGATCTTAGTCTTAATTAGTAAATTAATTGGGTAGTTAATTCTATTAAGAATTTAATCTATCGAAAATACTAATTGTTTGATACTTTTTATTTGTAGATGACTACCTTAGTGGAAATAATTCGGGTATTTAGGAGTTTCTTTGGAGAAACAAAAACTCACTGCGACCCAACTTCATTGATTGGTACAGACAACTACGTTTGGTACTTTCAACTGAAGAAAGAGTAAATTTACCTTGAGCATAATATTACCTGCTGCCCGCACATTGCACAACTGGACAGCAAGTTCCTCCTGAGGCTCTTGCAGCTCACGCTGCATGGGTTAAAGGGCAAAAGGAAGTTGTTGTGCTCATGCTGTTAACCATGGACCTAGATATCCAATGGAATCTAGCTCATCTTTGGTGCTTTATTACATGTTTCAGGAAACTTATAAGCTATGTTTTCTAATACAAGCTGAATAGGAACTCCTGCAGTCTGTTGAGAGAATTCACACTTGGCAAGCAGGAGGTAAGGTCAACCGGTTAGCTCACTGTTCTAAGATGAAGGGTTACATCGACAAACTTTGAGCGACTCGGGTTAACAGATTGGTCAAAACTTTGCAGGAGTCTTATCTTAGTCTCTCAAATAAGGTTTTTTCCAGCTTCGTGCAAAATTTTAATTTTGCACGGCATGGGGAAGACAGGTGAATGAACTACAAAACCAAGCTTAAGCTTGCATTGAAGAAACGTGCCAAGAAAGATGCTATCTGCACTTCATGCAATACGGAGCTAGGAGGGTTCAGAAAAAACCAGAAAATAAACCGCATTAAGAGATGATAAGGCGGGGTATGGTAAAAGGTAAGGCAAGATGGGTTATGCACCTAACAATGCACCATTTGCTCCTAAACCTAAGACTCATCCACCACCTAATAAGGATAACCCAGCAAAGGACGCCATTTGCCACCAATGTGGTGAAGTTGGGCACTAGAGAAGAAACTGTTTCGTGTATCTCGCCGAGTTAATGAAAAAGAAGAAGCTATCTCAGGGAGCTAGCACTTCTGGTATTTTCACCATAGAACTCTATTCTTTCCCTAGTAAATCTTGGATTTATGACACTAGTTGTGGTACTCATATTTGTATTACTACTCAGGGACTACGGGGAAGTAAGAAGTTGAACCAGGTGCTTTAAGTCTATACGTGGGCGATGGTCATCGTGCAACCGTTTAAGCAATTGGGACTTATCATTTAGAGCTCCTTAGTGGATTAGTTATTGTCTTGAACAATTGTCATTATGCTCCCTCTATTACTAGAGGTTTTATTTCAGTTTCGCGTTTGTTTGACGATGGATTTATTAATCGTTTTGATGATAACAATGTTATTTTAGTTTCAAAGAATAATCTAGTTTATTTTATGGCTGTCCCACGGGATGGTATTTTTGAAATTAATATGTCTTGTTCTAATACAAACGATAGTTCTGTGTATGCAATTACCAATAAAAGAGCCAAAATTAATTTAGACTCTTCTCTCTTGTGGCACTGTTGTCTTGGACACATTAGCAAGAAACGCACTGAAAAGTTGCAACATAATGGACTTCTCAATTCTATTAACATTGAGTCATTAGGAAAGTGTGTTTCATGCTTGTCTGGTAAGATGGCAAGAAAACCCTATTCACATCAAGTGAAAAGGGCTAAAGATCTACTTGGACTAATACACACCGATGTATGTGGCCCATTCAGAATAGTGTCAAGACAAGGAGCTAGCTATTTCGTCACTTTTACTGACGACTTCAGTCGTTATGGTTATGTTTATCTATTGAAACATAAACATGAAGTGTTTGAAACCTTTAAGGTATTTCAAAAGGAAGTAGAAAACCAACTCGGAAAGACCATTAAGTCACTTCGTTCTGATCGTGGAGGTGAATATATAAGTCAAGAGTTTTTGGATCATCTAAAAGAGTATAGGATTATTGCCCATCGCACTCCTCCCTACACGCCACAAAATAATAGAGTGTCAGAAAGGAGAAATCGAACACTACTAGACATGGTTCGATCCATGATGAGTTAAACTACTCTACCAAAGTCCTTTTGGGATTATGCCCTTGAGACTGTTGCACGCATTCTCAATATGGTTCCAACTAAGAAGGTTGATAAAACACAATATGAAATATGGCATGGGTAAGCCCCTAAGCTGTCTTACTTAAAAGTCTGGGGTTGTGAGGCACTTGTTTAGCGTGATACACTTACCAAACCTGACAAACTTGATCCTAGATCTTTTAGGTGTATCTTCGTAGGAAACCCAAAGGAAACAATGGGATATTCTTTCTATAACCCATCCTAGAGAACAAAACGTTTGTGTTGACTCAGTATGCTGAGTTCTTTAAGATTGATCTATAATAGATTGAAAGCAAGTAGGGGTGATGGAAAGATCTTGGAACTATATTCAAGAAGAAATACCTAATCATTCTGTAGACACTAGCTTAAATCATGAAGAGGATGATCAAGAAATTGATGAACCTCAAAGTGATATTAATCCCATTCCTAGGTCCACAAAGACACGCCGTCCCACATATCGATTGTGTTTATACATTGATGCTGAGGAACATGAGTTAGGGGATCTCGGTGAACCCGCTAACTATAAAGCTGCATTGCTGGATCCTAAATCCAAGAAATGGCTTGATGCGATGAATGTGGAAATTCAATCCATGAAAGACAATGATGTATGGGTCTTAGTTTAGCTTCCTCCCAATGCTAGAACCATTGGTAGCAAGTGGCTCTTCAAAAAAAAGACTGACATGGATGGTGCAGTATACGTTTTTAAAGCTCGTCTTGTAGCAAAAGGTTTCACTCAAACCTACGGGGTTGATTATGAAGAAACCTTTTCTCCTGTTGCAGACATTAGAGCTATAAGGATTCTCATAGCTATAGCCGCGTACTATGAATATGAGATATGGCAAATGGATGTCAAAACCGCCTTCCTCAATGAACATCTTTCCGAAGAAGTCTATATGGAGCAACCTGAGGGTTTTGTGAATCCAAAATATCCTAACCATGTATGCAAAATTAAGCGTTCCATTTATGGACTTAAGCAAGCATCAAGGCAATGGAATAAGCGATTTGATGATGAAATCAAGAAATTCGATTTCACTCAAAATCCTGATAAGCCATGTGTATACCTAAAAACTAGTGGGAGTTATGTCGTATCCTAATTCTATATGTCTGATGACATAATTGCTCTGGGAAACAATAATCTAATGTTACAAGAGTAAAAATCCTATCTTGGGAAGAGTATTTGCTATGAAAGATTTAGGGAAAGCTGATTATTCTTGAAATCATGATCTACCGTGATCTAGGTCAAGTCCTAAAGCGGGTTAATTGGTTTATGTCAAAAGTGCTTACATTGAGAAAATCTGAAAGATTTTATATGAATAATTCAAACGCTGGAAAGATCCCATTGTAAGAAACAGCTTCAACTTAATAAAGTCTAACAGGTGCTTAACCGCCTGTGAGAAACAACGCATGCAAAAAATTCCTACGTTCGGCTGTTGGATCTATTATGTATGCTGTGAGATGTACTGCAGTCCCGATGCTTGCGTTGCACAGAACATGACAAGCGATTTTAACAGAATCGGGTGAAGAACTTGGACTACTGTTTAAAAAAAAACAACCCAAATTATTTTCTTAAAGTTATCCTGGCAATACTAAGGAATAGTTTTTGGTATATGGGCGTAATATGGATACGAGATCTCAGAGTTTCTTGATAACTGATGTGGATATCTGTAGGTTGCTGACAAAACCTTAAAGTGCTGACTCGTTATGTGTATCGTTCTAAATGGAGGTGTGTTGACTAGAAAAGTACAAATACAAAGTATGTTTGCCAACCTACATTTCTACAGATGCTGAATATATCGATGCTTTTGACTGATCTGAAGGAGAGGCCTGTATGGATTCGTTAAATCATTTATGGGCTTGGTATTGTTTCACAATTGGATGAACCATAAGTATGTTATTGTGATAATACTGGAGCTACTAGCAATAGCGAAAGATGATGGAGTCACTAAAGGTTTTGCAAGACATTTTGCGCAAAGGTTCACTAATTCTTCGCGATTGAGACCATTAAGATGGGTGATGTAAAGATAGAAAAGATTGACACAGATGTAATTTAGCTGACCCTTTCACAAAGGCTTTGGCATTCCCTAAGCATTCTGAATTAACTAGGAATATCGGATTGTTGCCAGCTAGTAGTTTCATGTAACTCTGTGTTTGATTAGTATTTGGATAATTTTGGAATTGTAAGACAGTTTTTAATTTCTGATGAATAAAGATACTTGGGATTTGTTTTCATTCATATAATAACTGTTATTCTATATTTGCATGTTTAATCCATGAATGATTCATCATTCTAAATATGTCCATTGTCGGTTAACAATACTTTGGAATATTTGTTATGTAAGGCAAATGTAAGTGTTGGTTATATTCTGTGAATATATGGATTTGTTCCCACCAAACTCATATGTATTCACAAGGGATACATATTGGATACCCAAACCTTCGATCATTTACTTTTGGATCTATGTCATGAGTAAAATATCAAAAAATGGTCTTTTGATAAAAATTATCCTTAGACTTGAGATGCAAGCAAGTTCTGTATGTGTGGATATCACTTTGTGATTATAGCCAAACGCTGTCCTGAAACAAGGTAGTTATAAAAGCTATTTTTCGGAGTGTATGTGAAGCAGCATCCACAACACTTGTAGTCAATAAATGATTTGTTCCTCCACTTGATATGTGCAGAAAGATACCATTGGGCCCTCTCCAGATTTAATCAGATAAATGAATGGCCGTTCCCAAAGGGTAATGCAAGATGAATTTCTGATTTACATTTGGTATATCTGAATTTAATTTTTATAACGAGAAAATAATGTTAAACTTTATGGTATGTCTTAGGGAATCCTAATCCATGGTTTAACGGTATTGTAACAAAGGGAAGATTATAAAGCAAGAAATTTATAACCATTAAATAGTGAGATGTTTTTTGAACTTTATCTCATAATATCTAATGAAAAAATAATTTGTGTGGGTTGCTAGACTTTGCCAATTATAGGTATAAGTATTATGTGCTACTCAACTCCCAAGTGTTTTCGGAGGCTGATTAGATTTTGGTAGTGGAAAATAGCTAGACTACATCCGAATATGTGACCTATTGGGGGCATATTGGGCCCCCCCCCCCCCCCCCCCCCCCCAATTTGTGTGGTCTTAATAATTTGGTGGCGGGATACACGTTAATTACACGGAGAATATGTTTATACTTACGAATACAAAAACCACAAGGACTAAAATGAATAAGGCATACAACTTGTATTTTGTCATAAGCTAGGAAACGATTAGACGTTCTATAGTTTCCAGGTTCGGTTGAGAATAAGGACGGAAAGAGAAGCGGTTTTTTGCTACATCTAGCTATGGAAAAGATTGTTGTTGCTAGATTATACTAGGACTTTGTTTTCCTTGTTTATCTATACTAGGGATTGCTTGACTATATATACTTCGTATCCCAAATACCCCATTCCATACGATCAAAACCTAATACCCTCAAAAAAAATCATATTCTGGTTCTTCATTTTTCTCTTCCTCCAGATTTCTCAAAAACCCCTCTCAAAGGTTTTATGTGTTAAGGTTGTTATCCACACCCGAAATTTCGATTGTAAGCTTAATGTTTTAATCGTATCATCTGTCCTCCTAGCTCGTAGTCAAGAATTTTCCACAAGGTGTTGGTGACTGTTTGGTTCGAAGATTAAACCTTAAAGGGTTTCGGGTTTTGCTTAATTTGGTTCAATGGAATTCGGTTATTAGGTTTATATTAAACCTTAATTTGGTGGTTCTTAATTCGGTTATAAGACACAGGTTGTTTGGTATTCGGGTTAATAATACAAGGTATTTGTTCGTGAAGTTTAAGTCTAGCAAACTTTACATATTCGGTTGACGTGATTGTGTGAGCAACCGTAGAGGCGATTGTTTTAGTCGCTTAATTTGTTTTCTTGATCAATTTGCTGAGAGGTACGTTTTCTATTTGGAGTGGGATTCACCTACTGTGAATTTCTCAAGTTTTTCTCATGTTAATAGTTGTGAGAGGGAAAAAGTAATAAGTCATATTTTTATTTGTGTATGAACCCACTATTTGTTTATTGACTTCTTATTGGTTCAACATGACCAAACAGTGACGAGACAAAAACATTAGTGATCTCTATACCTTTTATTTCTTTTCACGTTTGGTGTTAATATAATGCTAATACTAGATCAAATCGACTGCGTTACTGTCAGTAACTTGGTTACATAGATGATAAATACCAACACATCTTATAGTTTTCTATTATTTCTTTCAACTAGTTATAACTGAAAGTGAAAAATGGCTGCAGGGGGTGGAATTTAATTCTTTAATTTATCATAGCATGAGTAAGATCCAGCTGAGGTTTATCGACATTATATTTGTCGAATAAACAATATTATGTCAATATTTATCTCGAGAAGGAAGAAGAAAGCATGATTGGCAGAGGTGTACAACATTTTAAAATCATTACGGTTTAGAGTCACTTTGAGATCGCAAACCAGACTCAAGCTTTTGAGCTAGCGCTTTATGGTTAAACTGTCTCCTAGAAAACGTTTGCATAATTTACTTAAATAAGATAAAAGTTTATTTTTGAAACAAAGTGCACCGAAGCCAAACTGAACCGAAATGAGACCAAATCGAGAACCAAAAACGCTACACATTTTTCTGAAGGGGAGGATTTGCAAGCAAGTTGGAGGACTCAATCAATCATTTTTAGTGATATATTAACTCAAAACTTTATATCCTGAAAATTCTTAGTGATCACTAATACACATTTACATCTCTAAAGCTCACAGTGGCCAACAACTTTCCAATAAATGTAGAATGGTCCCCAAAAATCATTATGCTTTTTTACTTCACAAGTTTAACTTCAGCAAAACCCTATTTAGATATGCTTTTCATCATTTCATGGACATGTTAATCCAAACCCTTAACCCTAATATATTTCTAAATACATTCTATCTTCTTAATCATTATGTTCATCTCCGATAAGGTTTTATCCACGCCATCAGTGTTCCTCAAACTACACACGCGTGTCATCCACCAGCCTTTGCTTTATATCTTTACTTTCATTATTCTTGCCATTTTACATTTTCGCTTCAACACCAGCGTCCGCTCTCCCTATTTCTTCTCACTTATCAGTTAGCCATTAACGGATGGTGGAGCTAATTATCACAATTGATATTTGTGAAATATTTGCTTTGAATTCTAGCTGATTCTTTGTTTGAAGTATCAGAATATGTGCGCAAGTAAGTTTCTGATTCCATTTTAATTAGATTTAGAGTGTTTTGATTAGGATTCTAGTTTGACTATAGTAATAACGTTACAGATTACTCAGCCGATTGTTGTGATTTGCATATGGGTGTTTCTGAGTGAATATCTATATATGAAACCCTAACTATGGATGGATTTGTAATTTGTAATAAGAGTAAACATCTTTATCCTTCTTGGACCAATTGGAACTCAAATCCAATATTTTCTTGTAATTTACTAGCTCCTTGCTTGCTAGTATTTGTTTAGATAAATCGAATTTTTTCAAAAAATAAACACCTTGCGGTATGTACACTTCAAAACAGCTGTTTACATAAGAGATCTACTTCTATGGACGTAGGTCGATCATTTTTACTCATGGATTCAGTCAACCATGTAAATTTGTTTTGTTACATGTTTAATTTTCCTTTTTAATATTTTTATGCATTTGCCTAGCAATGTGTTGAATTTGATACATGATTTTAACTTATTTAAGTGATTTTACAGCTCAAGCTTTATTGTTTTATACATGTTTGAATTGTGAGTGTGCTGTAAATTGATCTATTGGTTAGTACATTGGAGCAATGAATGATCTAGCTTGTTTTACTCTGGACCAGCTCTCTCATTTTCGAAGCGGAGGAGGAACTAATACCAAGGAAAAGTTATCTGCTGAGTGAATAAATATAAATAAATATGAATTTAAGAGAATCGGATCTTACACGAATGGAAGAAGGGACGGATGGTGGTAGGAAGACTAGCCCTAAAATAAATTTGACGACATCATCTTGGACTAAGTTGAAAGATCCTAGAATCGTACGAGTTTCTAGAGCTTTTGGTGGGAAAGACCGTCATAGTAAAGTTTATACAGTGAGAGGATTGAGAGATAGACGAGTGAGGCTCTCTGTACCGACCGCTATTCAATTGTATGATCTTCAAGACCGTCTTGGTCTTAATCAACCTAGTAAGGTAGTTGATTGGTTGCTCGATGTTGCTAAGCATGAAATCGATGAACTGCCTCCTCTTCAAATGCCATTGGGGAACTTTGCACCAATAGGTCTTCAGCCAATGATCAACGCTGCTTCTCAATCCGAAAATCTTGAAGGTTTTAAAACCAGTACTAGTTGGGAGGATTACTGGAATCCCAATAAATCAAAGGAGAAAAATCATTTCTTTGCTCATTCAAGTAATCAATCGTCATCTGTACCATTAACGTTCAATGACGCAGTGCCAAATGGTTCTTTCCTCAAACTGAATCCCTCAAGTTTGTCTTTAGCACAATTCGGAAGCTATGGATCAATGGCACCTCATCAACAAGAAGGCTCAAGTCATAACTTCAATACCAACATGTCAGGATCTCAACTTCTTGTGTACCCGTCGCAGTCTCATGACCATAACTCAAGAATTCATATTGATCCAAAGCAATTAAACTTCGAGATGTTGAGCTCGTCATCATCTTCAAATTCACATATCCCCTTGTATACAATGAGCCAAGGGATGATCAGGCCTTTTCATCTGAGTATGAACCCCAAGCCTTTTCCTTCTCAAGATAAATGAACACGACAAAGGGATTGAGCAACCTTAAAAGTACAATCAAATTCTTTTGTACGATTGCGAAAAGCATGTGTGTGTCCTTGGCTAATAAGATGACAACTCCTGGTATGCTGGATTGTTTTCATGTTCATTATGTTTGCAAATTGCATATTCATTAGCCTTAGTGTGGAAAAAGGCTGTTGTGAGCTTCTACCTTTGATTGTACGAATCTTGATGTTTTCCTTCGATCTATTTTTTTGTACTATCCGTTTTTTTATGTTAATGAAATTGTTAGAAATTCAAGTTTACAAAGGCTAAGGTTGATGTTACTATATATATACAAGCTTTGTTGGTGCTTTTTTCGACTTTAGAATAAGACCAACGAAGCTTGTTTATGATTTCTTGAAAGGTTTTTTGTACGTGAGACTGCTAATGAGTGCAAGTGTCATTTAATTAGGCGCATCAGATCCAACGCACTAGACATGTAGCAGCACAAATAGAAGCAAATTAAAGCAGTTGCAGCAGCATTGCTTAAAGATGGCAGTGCAGCAGGTAAAAAAAAAGAGCCAGTTGGTAAAAAGATTGACCAAGTTGTTTGAGGTCCATTATGTAGGTTTTGATAGACTACACTGTATTTGATCGAAACAAAGCTAATCTTAATAATTTATGGCAATGTTAACAAGAAAGAAAGAAAGTACTCGCTACATCACGCTACATAAAAAACAATAGAAATTAGCATCGGGCATTCCTTTTGGTTGTTTTCGTAGGTGTTTCTTTTGTCGTTGTTGGGTGTTTGTATCTTTTAGTTTCTTGCTAGTTTTAATTGCCGTCAAAAAAAAAACAAACAAAAAAGATGTATAAGATAGGGTTTGATATATTTCTTCATTGATGGTATCTCGCTAAGGTGCTTATTCAGTTTAATCGCCCTGGTAATCTTACTGCTTCAAACTAGAATATATTCCTTATTGACATGAGTCCCATTTACTTAAATGATGGCATATAGCACAGCTAGACGAAAAAGGTAACAAAACTAAAAACAGACAACACATAAATCCAATCAAAGTAGTCAAAGGCGCAAACATACAAAGGAAAGAAATTATTTCATCTGTAAGTGGACTTACAATCCATGTTAATTTGGTCATCTTCCTACACAAGGTTGGCGAGCCTATTTGCTTCATAGCAAAATAGAGGTCCATTCGCTAATTCAAGTCTATATGGATATGTAATCCCAACCATGACATATCGGTATGTTCAAATCGAGAAAAACGCCATGTTCTTGTAACCCAATGATGGCTGTGATTTAAACAATTTTCGGATTTAGTTCTAATTTTCATGCACATAAAGGGTCAAAAATTGACTCACGTGTTAATCGGGTCTAGTTGGTAGTGTTCGGATCACGAAGGGTCGTCAAACCCGGTTACAAAGAGTCAAACCCGGGTCATTGAGGGTCAAACCCGGGGCACAAAAGTCAAACCCGGGTCCCAAAAGGTCAAACCCGGGTCATTGAGGGGCAAACCCGGGTCATTCACGGTCAAACCCGGGTTATGAAAGGGTCATGAAGGTCAAACCCGGGTCACGAAGGGTCAAACCCGGGTCACGAAGGGTCAAACCCAGGTCAACAAGTCGAAAAGAACGCAAAGTAGCCAAACATTTTAAACCAAAAACCACACCATCGTAGACAGATTCTCAGTCAAAAATAATGTAAAGAGACAACTTTGATTTTGAAAAAAAAAATACTTTTAAATAGTAATCATTAAAAAATACAAAGTGGCGCATGACTTTCCCAAGTTCTCATCACAATTAATCAATTTAAATTTTATAAAATGTGAGCAGAATAAGCTCAAAACCGTAGTAGCTAACTATGTCACAACCTTGTTATCATTACTACTTGCCCAATAAGACGACTATACCAAATTGATCATGCTACTGCATCCATCCATATCATGTGAGATTACATCATCAGCAACGGACCTGAAGACATAACAATCATCTATTTTAAGTTAAATATATTAAATAAAGTTTGTTAAAGATCCTATATGTGCGTAACACCAAAGTACAAGAACAATCAAGTGTTAAGTGCAGCATGCAAATGAAAGCGGTTATTTCAGGAGATTCCCTAGGATGTCAAAGGTGCAAGCATACGAATGAAAGAGGTTATTTCATTAGTAATGATACTTGAACCTTTGTTGATTTGGTCATCTTCCGACACAAAGTTGGCACAACTATGAGCCTATTTGCTTTATAGATGACATAGATATAATAATCTAACCAATCACAAAAAAAAAATTCAAGACACAAAATATCATAACAAAACTTTAGTCCTGCAGACTCGCTAAGGTAATATAGCAAAAAACTTTAGTCCTGCTTATGAAAGTAAAGAAACCATGTAATCAAGTTATAACACCCATAAGTTCCAAAAGTATAAGCTTATGAGCTAAACACTCTCTTATATATCAGCTCAGTTTCATTCATATCACTTCCATTTGGGGTGTTTGTATTAGCTTACTGAAAAATCCAACAAAGCTGACTCATTTAAGACTTATCGCTTTTCAGTTTTTGGCCGTAAAAAGCCACAAATCAATGTATTATAATTTCTGATAAAAATAAGCAAAAGCCAAACACCCTAATATATACGATATGTTCATAATACTAAACATCAAACAGTTGCGACAACATAGTAACATCTAGGGTAGTAAAATATCCAACATATCTACTAAATTAACATCATTAAGCTAAGATTAAATTATACTAAAATAAATAATAACATCAAATAAACTAACAGAATATAGGATTATACCAGCAAGATCCTCGGTTAGAGCACTCATATCATCACATTACAGCCACATACTCTAACGTGTTTATAACTCGGGTAGCAACCTGAATACATATCAACAAATAATTCATAGTCAGTATCATATGACAAAAACTATAAAACGGCTAGTGGAAAACAGACGGGCCCTATTATTAGACAATTTATTATATCGGGATCTTATCGACTTATCCCATAATATTACCTACTACAAACACCATCTTTTTACTATGGAATTTCTAATCAAAGCATTCTTATAATGATTTTTTGGATAAAGCTTATCAGGTTATCAGTGTACTGAGATTTAAGATTGCCTTTAAAATCAGTTTATTAACTCAATACAACGCAAAAGATATGAGTTATTTTAAGATTATACCCATTTGAATAAAACTAATTGAATGTCCATCCTTATATTAATGCTTGGTTCATTCCAAAATTTCTATTTGGTAAGTTTTAATCTGCTTATGAGCTGTATCAGAATATTAAAAAATTGGAAAGTCGTCAAAAATCCTCACAAGTTGCGGCATAAGGCTTATCACATTTAGAACTTATATGCCAAACAAGTGAGCTCATGGGTTGAAATATTAATACAAAACTATTGCATACTAACTCTATTTTATCAGCCAAGTTTCAAGTCATCATTTCTATTTGGGGTGGTGGTTTTGCTTATCAACATCTTGAAATTTAGAAAGCCGCTGTATGTGCAGATTAACAAGCTTATTTATTCCTTGCTGATTATGGAGTAAAGAACTACCATAAATTCAAGCTAAATAAAGCATGTTATCTCACACATCAAGCTTATCTAGTAAACAAGCTGATCCAAACATCAAACAGTTAAACCAATGGAGTAGTAACATCAACAATCCACATATAACTAGATTTGAAGAAGCAAATAGCCTCGTCACTATGAACATCACAGCTTTTCACCTTAGCACTTACGGGAAAAAAAAGCCGTAAACCCAAGTTAATAAGGTATGATATCCCAAAGTGACGAGCATATCAGCTTATTTTTAAATAATCTTTTTATTATAAAGTAAGATATCCAACGATTCAACTATATCAGCTTAATAGGATCTGAAAAAGCCAATTAGCTCAACTCTGAGCAAATAAGCTTTTCACCTTATAGCTTATGGCCAAAAATAAGCCATAAGCTCAAGTTAATAAGCTTAGTTGCCCCAAAGTGATGAGCTTATCAGCTTATCCAGTTTAATAAGCTAATATAAACACCCACTTAATAAAGTTGCTAATTTTATCAAATAATAAGGGAGTGTTTGTTTAAGCTTATGTGTGGACTTATAAGCTTATCTGGGGTTTTAAATACAAGTTGCTTATTCAGATTAAAAACAATAAGTTATAACACCCATAAGTTCCATAAGGATAAGCTCATCAGCGTATCCTAAAAAATTACTAATCCAAACACCCTCTTATATATCAGCTCAGTTTCATTCCTATCACTTCCATTTAGAGTGTTTGTATTAGCTTTACTGAAATTTGAAAAATCCAACAAAGCTGACTCATTTGGACTCGCAAGGCTTATCGCTTGAGTTTATGGTCGTAAAAAGCCACAAACTTATTAACAACTAGTGTAGTAAAATATCCAACAAATCAACTATATTAACATCATTAAGCTAAGATTGATATATACTAAAATGAATAATAACAACAAATAAACTAACCGGATATAGGATTATACCAGCAAGGTCCTCGGTTAGAGCACTCATATCATCACATGATTCACATTACAGCCACATCCAAATCCAACGCGTTTATATCACGGTAACAACCTGAATACACAACAACCAAATAACTCATAGTCAGAATCTTATGACAAAAACTATAAAACAGCTAGTAAAAACAGACGGGCTCCTATTAAGGATATTTGGATAAGTTTATTGAGTTATCAGCTTATTGAGATTTATGGACATTAAGAAGCTATAAATTCAACTTAATAAGCTCAAACACACTAAAAGAAATAAGCTTATCAGATTATCCCATCATTTCTATAGCTGCTCAGATTTATTCATACATTTCTATCTGGTAAGTTAATACAGTATTAACTTATGAGCTTATCATACTATTAAAAATTAAAAAAGACAATACAGCGCACATGTATGAGCACACCAAGGCAATCACCTTCGATCTTACGACCGTAAATAAGCTTATGAGCCCCAAACAAGTGAGAATAGACTTATCCAATATAACTAATCCAAATACTTTCAGTCCATTGATTTAGGGTGACTTATCTATCAGCTGACTTTCAGTCCATTGATTTTTACTTAGGGTGACTGTATTAGCTTATAGGTTTATCAGCTTATTAATGATACTGAAAAAGCCAATAAGCTCCCTTATTCGCACAAACAAACTTATCCTTGTATTTATGGAGTTAAAAAAACCATAAAGTCAAGTATATAAGCTTGTAAGTCCCAAACAAAAGAGCATATAAGCTTTATCCAATTTAATAAGCTAATCTAAACACCCTTTTAGGCTTTTACACAACTTATAAATCTTAAAATAATATTTTTTATAATGTAGTAACATATCCAGCATTTCAACTATACCACCATGGTTAACCAAAAAGTAATACAGAACTATCAGCTTAAAATTTTGAAAAAGTCAATAAGCATCTCACTTTGAACTTTCAAGCTTATGGCAAAAAATAAGCCATAAACTCAAATTAATAAGATTAAACATACCAAAGTGACGTGCTTTTCAGCTAATCCAGTTTAATAAGCTAATATAAACACCCACTTTTAAAAACTTGCTAAATTTATCAAATAATAAGGGAGTGTTTGTTTAAGCTTGCGTGTGGACTTATAAGCTTATTTGATTTAGGTTTATATTTCATAAGCCCAAATTTTTTGGCTTATTCTGAGACTTGTGGGCTTATCTTGGATAAGGTTGTTATATCATAACAAGCTTATATAAGCCAACAAGTCTAAAAAAAAGCCTAAAAATTGGGGCTTTGAAATATAAACCGAAATCAAATAAGCTCATAAGCGCACGTATAAGCTTAAAACAAATTAATAAAAAGAGTATAGAAATATACCAATAGCATCCATAGTTAAAGCAAGTCATATCTTCATGTGACATCCTTTTTAGCAACCTGAATACATAAGACATAAAGATAAGTTAATAATAATCATTTTCAGCTTATTTGTGAGCTTATAAGTAAGGTGTTTGTATTAGCTTGTTTAGCCGGCTTATGGGCTTATATGGTTTTAGAAAAGTCAATAAGTTCACTTTTTAGAAGTTATCAGCTGGAGGTTATTGGCTTAAGCCAATAATCTCAAAAGGAAAAGCTGATAAGCACCAAAAAGTGAGCTTATTGGATTTTCGAAAATCAAATAAGCTCATAAGGGGGCTAAATAAGCTAACACAAACACCCCAACCTTAATAAGCAAAAGAAAGCTTAAAAAATAGAAGGTGAAATTAAAATAAGCTCTTAACCACAACCTCAAATAAGGTGAAATTAAAATAAGCTTTTAACGGGTCTCTGCAAAAAACAACATCATATATTTCTTGAACCCTTTCATCATCATCAATGGCAGCAACAAGAACAAACCCATCATCATCTACCACACTTCATATTTTAAACACAACAAACCCACATCGTATCATTCATCTTAACTTACGTTCTCCATATTTGTATATGATCAAAATCCTCTCTTTTATCATCAAACAACATCAGATCTGAAAACAAATTACATAAAAAATAACACCCAAATCATTCAAAATCAAATATGATGTTCGTTGGGGTGATGGGTTCTGAATCCATTTACGCTTGTTGCTGTGGATGGTGGTCGTTGTGTATAGTTTTTTCTTCCTTGTATGATTGATCCTGTTCTTGTTTTTATTTAAATGTTCTCTGACAATTAGACCATCTTGGTCAAAAGGTTCAAGAGTTTGATTTAGGGCAGGAGTTTGTTTCTCTTTTTAGGCTCCCTCTCCGTGGAGGTGAGTGTTTGTTCTTCAGCGGGCGTTTGGCCGTGCCCATTTAGAGGTTTTCATTGTTGCCCAGATGGAATGGCGGGGTCCAAGGGGTTTCCTCGGTTGGTTGCACATATTAAGCGTCTCCATTTGTCTTCGGACGATCGGAGGGGGGCCTTGCGAGAGGCGCTTTCCACAGATTGTGAATTGTTTGTTTCAGTTGGGGAGGCTTTAAAGGCCTTAGATCAATGGGTGTGTGGGGTGTGTATGTGTTTACATGCTCTTAGCCGGGCATGCCATCATTCTGATGGGATGACCCGGTTCAAGTGGGTGGCGGGAGATGTGGAGGAGTTCATAGTAGGGATCGTTAGGCCACAGGTTAGGAGGGAAGTGGTTCCTTTGGGAGGGGTGGTTGTGGATGAGGTTCTCCTTGACCGTGTGTTCTCCCTACCTATCACGACGGTTAAGAGCATCCCTCATAGTTGTCGTATGGCGTTTTCTCATGCTTTAGCTGCTGCTCTGGGTAAGGTGGCGGCTACACCAACGTCTATTGAGGCGTGGGTTAAACTTTTGTTGTTACCACGTTGCACGTTGCGTGTTTTCAGGCCTTCTAACCGTCAGGAGCGCAGGTCTGGTAACAGGAAGTCTTTGCAATGCCATAGTATTCAACGGGCGTTGGCATCTTGGGGTGGGGATGGGTTTATTGAACTTATTCCATCGCTTTTTGCCCAACCTTTGAGGGTGGTATCGGGAAAGGATGACCGTGTATCTGGGTCCGATAGCTCAACTGTGGGCACCAATATTAAACAATGTTTGAGGAAAGTATCGGACGGGCACTTCACTGCTGCTGTTAAGGTTTTATGCTCTTCAGGGGTGGCACCTTTCGGTACGGATACTTTGACAGCGTTGTTGGCTAAGCACCCTATACTGCCCCCTCCCGTTATGCCTGGTTCATTGCCCTCGGAGCCTCCTCTTGTTGTGGACGTTGATAACGTTCTTGGGTGTATTCAATCTTTCCCAAAAGGGACGTCTTGTGGGCGGGACGGATTGAGAGCCCAACACATTTTAGATGCTTTATGTGGTGAGGGGTCGGCGATCGCTGTTGGGTTACTCAAGGCTATCTCTGTGGTGGTTAATTTATTGTTGGAGGGGAGGTGCCCTAAGGTTTTGGCGGAGTTT
>BQNB010008893.1:0-38418 GCA_026074375.1 Tanacetum coccineum
ATAACAAAAGAAGATTTTATATAAGAAAAATTATTTAAAATACTAAACATGAATTTGAACCCTAAATCAATAACAAAAAGTAATTCACTTAACATGAATTACTTGCGTAAGTGAATGGATGAAAAAGCCCTCGCATGGGAGGCACGTGGGTGGGCCCAAGACAGACACACTAACGACGTTAGGGCAGAAGGACAAAAAGTGGAACCAAACTTTCAAAATACGGACGTTTTTTGCACTTTTGATATTCGACGGACCAAATGTGCAATTTGGCCAAACCACAAGGACCATTTTTGCAATTCTCTCAAAAATATATAATAACTTAGATAAAGATTTATGCCTACCAGCCATTGCCACAAACGATCAACATCATCAATTTATAATCTACGTCATCTTCGATTTCAATAAACAAAATTTTAATTATACCATTTCCGAGATCATCGTATTTACTGATTTGGCTGAAAAACAATTAGCATCATCATCTTAATTAAATTTCAATTTAGAGAGACATGGATGAGAAGAATAAAATGGTACGGAAAGTTTTGAAGAGAGAAGTAGATTAAGTCAAAACTCAATTAAAGAATAGGTAACTCACAAGGACGGTTAATTGCATTTAGTTTATTTTTTGCCCTTTAGCTATTTACATAACTTTACTTGAACTTATATATATATATTACATAAATGCCACAAGTAATAATATCCCTCGATCAAAATTACATTTTTTTGAGACATGTTTTTAGGTGAAAATTATCGTCTTTAAGAAGTTATTGCTAAAAAAACAAATAACCGCGCCGGAGAATCTAGTCACAGGGTACCCGCCGCCGCATCGCGCGGGTACCCTGCTAGATGTTGAATATAATAAAAGCTATGTTTACGCATGCGAATGCTGAATGTGTCGTTAGATGTTATAAAACTATTTATCTGTTACAATGTTGCATAGAATTAAAGGTTGCAGGTTTCTGCAAAAGAAACCAGAGAGGAATTTTATAACTTTCTCTTACATGATCAATAAGCGCTCACCTGATCTCATTTGTTCTGGCCCTGATCTTAAATAATTGGCATCTCTAAGAAGTATCCTAGTTGCCTAGTTGGATACTCTTGTAAACTTGTATTATTGACTTCTTCATAAATGATTACAATAATGAGTATATATATAACAAACTAATGGGCCAATAACCAAATCACTAAACAATGGGCTATACGAATAATGATCCGCTAACAGCCCCCTTAGTTTGAGCGAGAGAAGAATGAACGCTCAAGCTGGAGCGAAACTCTTTAAATAAAGCACTTGGTAATCCTTTGGTGAAAATGTCAACAAACTGATATCGGGACAGAACATGAAGAACTCGAACATGACCCGTAGACACTAAATCTCGAACGAAATGTATGTCAATCTCAATATGTTTTGTTCATTAGTGTTGCACGGGATTAGAAGACCGATAAACAACACTCACATTATCACGATAGAAAATCGTAGCAGAAAAAAGCGATGTATGAAGTTCATGTAAAAGATTACGTAACCAATAGGTTTCAGCAACAGCATTAGCAACACCGCGATACTCAGCTTCAGCACTAGAGCGTGAATTGACGCTTAGAAGACCAGAAGAGAAGATTGTTGCCCATAAATACATAATAACCAGATGTGGACCTGCGTGTAGTAGGGCATCCTGCCCGGTCAGCATCCGAATAAGCAACTAAAGATGAGGTTGACGATGAGTAGAGCTGCAAACCATATTCCAAAGTACCCTGAATGTATCATAAAATCCTCTTAAGAGCATACATATGGGGCTCCCGAGGATCATGCATAAAAAGGCAAACCTGCTGAACAACATAAGAAATATTCGGTCGAGTAAACGTGAGATACTACAAAGCACCTGCAAGACTGCGACATAATGTAGGATCAGAAACAGGATCACCATCAGCAGCAAGCCTGGAATCCATGTCAACAGGAGTCTAGCACGGGTTACAAGTAAACATATGAGCACGCTCAAGCACCTCACTAGCATACTTCTTCTGAGAAAGAAACATCCCAGAACTAGTGCCCGTCATAGAAATGCCCAAAACATAATTGAGAGGGCCTAGATCAGTCATAGAAAACTTAGCAAGAAGAGAAGCTATAACCCGTTGCAAGAAAACTTGTGAAGATGCAATTAACACAATATCATCAACATATAACAGTAAATAAGCGGTATCAGTCCTTTGTCGATAAATAAACAATGAAGAGTCACATCGAATGTGATGAAAACCAACCCAAGCGACATAAGCAGCAAATCTCTGAACCAAGCCCGAGGGGATTGCTTGAGGCCATATAAGGATCTCTACAAAGACAAACAGAATCGGGACACTGCGGATCCCGTAAGCCAGGGGGCTGATGCATATAAACAGTCTCAGACAAAGAACCATGAAAAAAGGCATTCTTAACATCAAGCTGGTGAACCGACCAGTGTCGAGAAAGCGCAAGACTAAGGACAGTACGAATAGTGGTTGGTTTAACAACAGGACTAAAAGTCTAATCAACATCAATACCGGGAAGCTGGGTACTGCCATTAGCCACAAGGCGAGTCTTGTAGCGACTTAAACTACCATATGCATTATGTTTATGCCAAAAAAGCCACATAGAACGAACAACGTTTGCATCACGTGGACGAGGCACAAGAAACCAAGTATTATTTTTATTTAAAGCAGTATATTCATCAAGCATATCACTATGTCAATTAGGATCATTAAATGCATTTGTGTAAGACTTGGGAAGCGGAGAAATGGTGGACACATTAAGAGTGAAACGTTGAGTAGGTTTATTAGTACAGACACGAAAACGAGTAACCATGGGGTGAGTTAACACGGGATTGGTATTGGGATTATTGACGGGCTGTGAATTTTTTGTTGACTGAGCTGAAGGAACAGTGGTGGATTTAGGCGGGCTAGCTATTATTGATGGGCTACCTTGTGAAGGTGTTAGTGGTGGGCTAATAGGTGTAATTAGGCCTGGTGGTATATGGGCTGAATTTGGGTCATTGTTATGTGTATTGGAATGAATTGGTGTAACTCGGATAGTAGTAACATTAGTAGAATTCTTATGAAGTAAGTGTTTTTGTATGAGGTTAGGTGTAGTATCTAGGATGGTGTAACAGGGTGACGAGTTAGGAGTCATAGACTCGTAGGGAAATACCGTCTCATCAAAAGTCATATGATAAGAGAGTATTATTTTGTTTGTGTTTAAGTCAAGACACCTATACCCGCGATGATTGGTTGGATACCCAAGGAAAATTGATGGTGTGGCACGTTGTTTAAGCTTATTGTTGGTATTGATATGAGGATAGCAAAGACAACCAAAAACATGAAAATCTGTATAATTTGGTGTGGTCTTATATAGGCGTGTGTGAGGTATCTCATTATTGATGGCGGTGAAGGCAAACTATTTAAAAGATAAGTAGCCATGTGAAGGGCTTCAACCCAAAAAGTGGGAGGTAAATGTGCTTAGACAAAGGTTTAGGATGAGGTTGTTAATGGTAACGTATCATTCGTTGGACTTGCCTTTTGTTGAGATGTTTTTCGGGCAAGAGAAACAATTGGTAATACCATTAGAGGCCAAATAATTGGTGTTGGGCATTGTTGTCAAATTCTACACCCATGATCACTTTACAAAGACTTGATGTCATAGTTAAATTGGTTTTTAACAAAAGCACAAAAGTAAACAAATTTAGAAAAAGCATCAGATTTATTACGTAAAAGGTACACCCATAAATAATGCGAGAAATGATCTAAAAACAAGACATAGTATTTAATAACCGTAATACTCGAAAGTGGAGAGGTTTATAAATTCGAGTGAATAATGTCAAAAGAAGACTTAACAATAGTTTCTAAAACTGAAAAAGGAAGCCTCACGTGCTTGCCAAGCTGACAAGCATGACAAAGCATGGGAGACTTAGTCTTATTACAAGAAATAAAATTACTAGAAACCAAAGAACACAACACGTCACTTCCTGGATGTCTAAGTCGTTGGTGCCATGTATGCTGACGGATAAGAAAGGCTTGTGAAAAGGATCAAAACACCTTTTCGGGGGGTCTTGGTTGATCAAATAACAAAGGATGAAACATTTTTATTTCTAGTGAGAGAAAGTTAGAGAGAGGTTGGAGAAAAACTTGTGAAATATTAGATTGAGAATGAAAATACAAATGATTCACCAATCACCCCTCATGGAGAGCCATGAGGGGTATTTATACTAAAAGAAAAAGCAAACTATCCCTAGTTAACATAAATGACCCTTGCGTGACACGCAGTGTCCAAAACTAGTCCAATTCACGTGTAAGACGCCAACTTCACTAAAAAGTGAGGCTAACAATTTCCCTCCAAGATGGCGTCACACGTGAATTGGTTACAATATTCCCTACAAGCAAAAATAAAGAAAAATGATAAGAATGAAGTCCAGTATTCCTTGAGAATATCTTCGACGATCTACTTGAATACTCTAGCTTTATTTCTTCAGCTTGTAGACGAACGAAATGCTGAGGATGACATAGAAGTTTTCTCTACCGAACCCGGTCTTGATTGGATTTGCTCATAACTTCCTGACATGACTTCAAAAACTTTCTTCATACGCTTCTGGTCATCACGAAGTTTCTGAATTAGCTGCATGTCTTGAGAAAGCTTCATTTTCTTGCACTTCTGGTCATGTCGAAACGGTTTCCATTAGCCTTGAAGGTTTCCTGCCTTCCATTTTGTTGTTGGTGGTGATCATTGTTGCGGTTGTTATTGTTACGGTTATCAGGGTAGTTGTTGTTGTTGCGATTGTTGGAGTGGTTATTGTTGTTGCGATCATTAGGGTAGTGGTTATTGTTGCGATTATTAGGGTAGTTTTTGTTGTCGTTGTTGGTGTTTCTTTTATTCTCAAACTTTCTTTTATGATCATTGGTTTCTTGCACATAATTGTGCTTTAGTATATGATCCATTAGCCTCTGGGCTATGTTGACAGCTTCCTCCAAAGTTTGAGGTTTTGAAGCAGTAACGTTTCCTTTAATGCTTTGGGGCAGTCCCTCGATGAAAGCTTCCATATGTTTCTCAAAATTTGGCACCATGTTTGGGCATAAAACTGCTAATTCCTGGAATCTTCTAATGTAAGTCTTAAGATCATCTTCTTTCACCACCAAGTTGTAAAATTCGTCTTCCATTTTTTTGACTTCAGTTCGAGGGCAATACTTATTGGTCAAGTGCCTTTTCAATTTGGTCCAGGTGATCATGTTGGCTTGTTCAATTCTGATAGGTTGGGCGTATGCATTCCACCAGGACAAGGCATCGTCGGTTAGGGTACTAGTAGCAAATATCACTCTATTGTCCTCGGCATAATTGCTACGAGAAAATACTGATTCGGTTTATTCAAACCAGTAAATGAGTCCAGTAGCTTATTCCGTACCATTGAAGTAGAAAGGTTGATAGTTTATGAATTCTTTGTGGTTTCCTCTTTTTGCTACAGGAATTTCTCTTGGTCCTTGTTCCTATTGGGATTGTCGGCATTTGCCATGGCAGCAACTTATGCTTCCAGGGCTGCAACAATACCATCAGTAATCAGTTGCTGGATGGCAGCCTGAGTCATAGCTGGTGCTGCAGATGTTGATGTTCTCTTGGGAGGCATCTATATGCAATACAACACAGAATAAGAATCTACAAGTGAAGGTATGAAAATCATAAAAAGACTTGTGATCATTCTCTGATATTGCAGAATATAATGGGAAATTTTAGAGTTCAAGACTTCAAGAGATAGATACGGAAATAATGGAATGAGTGTTTCAATAGGAGGCTTAGATACAAAGGTTTGAGAAAATCGGATGGTAAGAGAATAAAAGATATCATACTTCAGGATATAGGATAGATAATTTCGACACACATAATTGGTATTATGAAACGACGAGGTACAACGGAATCACCACTGTATTATATCATAAATAACTTGTCTATGTAGAAGACAAGCGTCATTATTTATACCATACATCCAGTGGTTAGATTTTAGAAAACTGTAAACGACACAGATCTAATATGGTGGTTCTCCCTTGAGTTCTTGGATCTTGTTCAGAAGACTCTTGATGACGAACCTTGATATCTTCCATGATTATTTCCAGTGATGAACGTTAGATTTTTCGGGGACTAGTTTACTTCCCAATGGTTTCATACCCCGACAACTTAGATAACTTATTAAGGGATAGTTTGGTGGTGGTGTAGTTGACCTAACCGGTGATGTAGATTCTACTGATAAAGATGGAGATATAGGTGTTTCAGTGTCTTTAGGTGATGAAATCTTCTCGGAAGGAAAGGAATCTCGAGAATCAAACATTGGTGATAGTAATAATACTAGAGATGGTGGTAAAATAGCTGGCAGAGCAATAATAACTTAGGGTGGTGAAATAGCATCATTAATATCGGAATCAGAGGGAACGATAGTAGAGTGAGGGGATGAAGACATGACTGTAACAACCCAGTAGTAAATAACATAAGTTACTTATATAATAGTATAATAGTTATGTATTTTTACATACTATTTTAGGAAAAGTAGTGGCATCTTCACAATTCAGGGAATGTAGTGGCACGGAGGACATTGATGACAAAAGAAAAGTAGTAATAGTTAAGGTTTTACCATTGTTCTCTATAACCGTGAGCTCTGATACCACTCTGTAACACCCCCATTTTGGTAATATAGCAGCGGAAGCTAATCTGGGGTATTACTTCATGAATCACAGACACAATCATAGAAAACGAATCAAAAGAGACGTTTTTAAAAGATACGTTATCATTCATTAAAATCAGAGTTTTACAAAGGCATGTCCCAAAATCTAGAAACATAAAATGTGAATGATAACAAGTTTTAGCCATCTTCAAGTCCATGCCACTCCATGCCATAAGTTGCTCATTTACCTGAGATAAACATGCATAAAAAGGGTCAACACAAAGGTTGAGTGAAATTCATAGGTTTGAAATGTAATAGTTGAATACAAGTTATAGTGTAATAATAATTGCATAAGCACAATTATCATGGAAAACAGTATGGAAAACAGTATTATCATGGAGAACAGTTGAATGCAAGTTTAATGGTAAGTGGGTTACGTTGTTATACACCCGTTATTGGTAATAATTGCAACGAATACAATTATCATGGAAAAATGGTAACATTATTATTGCATCTAAGCTCATGACATCAATACGTTAACTGGGAAAATCACCGTAGTGACATTGGTTGAGGAACTATGTCCCCGTGGAAAAGGTAACTTGCTAATGTTACCCATTATATCAAATATAGTACGTTTGGCTACCCTATGAATGGGTATACAAATGGGAGCCGTCACCCCTAATATATCTACTCACAATATTCGCATTTACTCGCAATGCAAGTAATTAATGATTCATGATATGGAAATAATAGCACTGGAAGCTACTTAGACAATAATATATCTGGATACCATACAGTTGGAAAAACACTTGCATTCATGGTTTATATCAGGTATCACAGGTTTATAAAGTATTCAAAAGATTGAAACGTAGGGTTATGAATTTATTAAGTCTTTGAAAAGTAATCACATTGTTATAAGATAAACGAGTATGTAAAAGAGTTTGTAAACAAGCATGTATCCCCCTCGCGGGTTTATAAAACATGTAAATAAGTAAAGGCGAGGTTATGAACTTCACTAAGTCATTGAAAAGCAATCACATTGTTATAAGATAAACGAGTATGTAAAAGAGTTTGTAAACAAGCATGTATCCCCCTCGCGGGTTTATAAAACATGTAAATAAGTAAAGGCGAGGTTATGAACTTCACCTGATAGGTAGTTGTAATAAATATTCCAAAATGAAAGCTGACGACCTTATCACAATCTTAACAGGGAAGGTTGATATAGCAAATGATAGTAAACAGCCACGTCACATAACCTGAGTAAATATGTCAAGTCTTAGGAAGATTGTACTCAAGAACTTTGGTTTTAATATTGTTATGAGTTTGATTGGAAAGTTTGGAATTATTGTATCACCGTTCGGGCCATCATAATTCAGAGGTCATTCAGTAAACATTTGAGGAGCTAGGGCACTTTAAATCGTAAACCCAACAACTCAGTCAGAACGTAATACCAAGATGAAACCGTTTGGTCCTTCTAGTTTAAAAGATGTACAAAGTAAACCTTGTATTTTGGAAAGTGACATAATAGACCCCTATAGTTATAAATTTGATAAAATGACATTTTCAGTCCGTTTAGTTATAAGTTTCAGAAAGTTACGATATTAATTTTTTTTTTTTTTTTTTTTTTTTTGTTTTTTTTTTTTTTTTTTTTTTTTTTTTTTGTTTTTTTTTTTTTTTTTTATTTACCTTTTGCATGAAAACTGTATCGTTTTTAGTCCTAAATTCTATAATAATGATATTTTCAATATGAAAAATAATTTATAGGTTATATCTTATTAATATAAGCTAAAATATGAAGGTTTAACGTAACAAAAGTTCAAAATAACGATTCGTTAAGCTAGACATCAAAACGGGTCGAATTAGGGTTTAAAAATGAAAACGCACGAGTTTTAAGCTTCAAGCTTTTAAGACTTAGTAAAATACTTATAATATTGTTAGATAAGCTTATAGGATAATAATTATAACATTAGTTTACAAGTTTAGCTTATAGATTAAGAGAAAACATGTTTTTAGGGTTTCATAGGTTCGGTTTGGATCAAAATGAAAAAATGCATGGGTTTTTGAGTTTAAAGCTTTTAACAATGGTTTAAGCATGATCATATGAACATTATAAGAGTATTGAAACAGAATGTGAGCTTATGGAAACCTGATGTTGTGCTTTTAGATTGGCAAACAGTCAAATGGGGGGACTTTTAGCTTCGTACGCTAGAATAACAAACTTTTAGGCTCAAGACTTGGTTCTTTGCTTTACTTCTGGTCTTGGGACTTCTATTGATCTTCTATTTCTACTATGGAAGTATTAGAATTCCATTTGTAGGTAAGAAAGGAGTTGTGGGGGATGATTTGAATGTGTGGTGTGGTTCAGCTATTTATAAGATGAAAACACCCTTGGTGCCTACGTTTTCTTGGGGATTAAGGGTTATAAGCTATAGTATGATGACACATGGATGCTAGGAATGAGTATTGAGATCTAGGTTAGTAGCTATGAAGTGTTGGAAGGTTTTTAGGGGTGTTTGGGTGTTCGGCTAGAAAAGAGACAACAAGGTGATGATGTAGCCAACTTGGAGGCCAAGGAATGAATTAGATGTGCTTGTAAGCTACTTAGGAGCTGAACTAGGTGAGTCATTGAGGTGATTGAGGTGTTAAAGTGCTTGCTTAGGTTTAATATGGGTCATTTTGGAGGGAAAAAGGTAATTGGGTAGAACTAGGGTTTATTTAGGGTTTTTAAGGTTTTTCTTTGAGCTAGGGTTAAGGTTTAAGGTAGATTAAGGTTTAGGATTAGTGTTAGGATTATATTTTATTGTTTAGGATTGGTGGTTAGGGCTTAGTTTTAGGTTTTATGGCTTAATTATTAGGTTTAAGGTCAAACTAGGGTTTACAATTTTGTTTTAGGTTTTAAGCTTTTTAAAATATGTATGAGGGATTATGAGTAGAGTAATTAGGGTTTAAATGTCACATATTGAGTGTAGTAGCTTGTACAAAAGTGGTGGTAAAGAAACTAGAATGAAAACGGTGGTAAAACGGTTATTTTAGAAGTCATGCTTAATGACTTGTACATTGTGCTTTTAAGGACTTGTACATTGACTTAGAGGGAGTTTATATTTCAAATGGGATGTTATATTACTTGTAAATATGCCTTTATTTTTTGTACATATATTTTATATGTATATATAGTTAGGGTTTAAAGGTAAACGTTTAACGTTTAAAGCTTGTTTTAATATAACGTTGCAAATGGTACATTATATGAGTAATGTATTTTGTAAAAATGATATTAAGATATTGACTTGACATATTAAGATGTTTATATGATATAAAGATAGATATAGTTGGCATTGGTAGGTTGTGTGAACTTGTTTAGTTTGCTATGTAAACAATGTTACACAATAGAATGTAATAAAGCAAAAAATTTCCTGTACAAATGTAATCATAATAAAATAGGTTGATTTTGCATTGATGAAAACTTCGGTTTGTTATATAAATAGATCTCATAGTATTCGCATAGCACTCACATAACATTTATATAACATTTATATAGTGTTCACATAGCATTCATACACACAAACATAGGCACATAGCATTGTCCAAAAAGAATTAAAAGGTTTTGGACATTATTAAAAGAAGTTGAAATAGGTTTTGAGTATCATTTTCCCCCAACGGAAAAGAGTTTAAAAATGGGGCTACGAGAACTCACCTTTAAACAAAGTGATAAGTAGTTGATTGTATGCAACGGCTTCCAGGCACAACCTAATCCAGTTAATGTCCTATTTTAGATTTATATTTCTTAAATGTATGATTAAGGTTGATGCATAGAACTCAAAATGTGCGTTGTGCGGTCACTTTTTAGGTTATTGGCTGCGTGATGGTTGGTGACTTAGACCCAATGAATATATATAAAAGTATGTATGTTAGATAATATACACTTATAGTATTTAGGAAATTAGACGAGAAAAATATCTAGACTTAGATAATAGTTATTAATAAATATGTTCCGGTAATCTATCTGGTAGTCTTTAGTTACCTAGTTTAATTGTATTAATTTCGAAAAGTGACACGTTTTAGTTACGCTAGATCATTAATAGTAGTTTTATAATTTATAAAATTATAAAATATATTTTCACCTTTTAGTCGGTTTATTAAAATTATAATATTTTATTTATTTTGTCCTTTTGTCGGATTTTTAAGAAATCATGTTTTTAGTAAAATACTCTAAGTATAATATTTTTATGAAATTTCGGCATGACCCGTTCATTTATATGTTTTTCAAACACTTTCCCTTAAATAAATCAATTCTGACAAAACGACCAAAAATCCACATTTCGCGTTATTTATCAAGACACATTTCCTTCAAATGACTATTTGACTATCCATGTAACAACCCGGGTTTCAGGTCAACGTTTATCCCGAGCTATGATGATTATTTTTCTACATAATTGATTATAGTCATTTATGCTATATAAGGTTTGATTAAAATTTCCATTTATTGGGTAATTTCAAGCTGTGATTGAGTTTTTATTTGCTTTTAGCATTTGTGAAAGTCAAAAAAATTTATATTATCGCTCCGAGTGTCAAATGGCTTAAAGGATAGAGGGACTAAAAGTTTCAAATGGCTAAAGTTCATATCTATAAATACCACACCAACACACACTTATAAACTTTTTATCAAAACTTTTATTTCCTCCCGACCAGTCACCACAACACCACCGATTTCCCTTAAAATCTCCAACATGCAATATAATCTAATTACATATTCTTGATCCTTGTATCGAGGCTTACATATCCCACTAATAAAATCCCATATGCATTAAGTTTTGAAGAAATTAGATTTTTGGGTTTGTTCTTGAAGATTTCGAGTATAAGGGGTGTTTATAATTACTAGATTAGTGTTGTAGTGAAGTGGGTTTGATCAAAAAGTTTGGTTTGTTTGGTTTGGGGTTTCGTCCGATTTCAAACAAGAGGGGGAAACCATAGTTGATTTTTGTTATAGCATTGTGAGCCTTCTATTTATGTTTTTGTGTTGGTTAAATTGATTATATTGCGTATTGTATGGTTATTACTAGATGTTCAAGTGCGAAAAGTTATTGAAAACATATTTGGTTATTGACCAAAGTTTGATGGTTTTGGTATAATTACATAGGCAAGTTAAACACGTTTTGATAGTTGGTTTATGTCAAAAATGTCATTTTAATGGGTTTTGAGTTGACTGAGTTTGACCAGAAAGTTTATCCGCCTCGTAGCGAGTCGAGAAATTTTTGAAAGTTACTTTGAATTATGAAAAGTGACAGAGTTCGCCTTTAGCTACGTTTCGCTAGGCGGATCGTCACGTAACTCTTAATAACGAACGTTTTACGGCCAAGTCAAGTTTGGTTATTTTTAGGGTAAAAGTCAACTATGAAATTTGACTTTTGAAAGTCAAACTTGTGTATACTTTTGAATATGGGTTGTAATGAGTAATGGGTTTGTAATGCTAGTTAATTGATGACGAAATATGAAGTTCGGATTATATTATCCTTACTTTCGACAACTTTCTAAAAATAGAAACTTTGTGGAAAAGGTTGTGATATTGTTAGTGCGTCAAAGTGAAATGTTTTGCGTCGCACTTGGAGATTGTAGTATATGATTATATATACGTAATAGTGATATATATAGATGCAAGTATGCATTATATGAGTTATTATACTTTTAGTCATGTACCGCTATATATGTATTATATAGGTCGCGGTTGAGACGTGAAGTAATTTGCGCTTGTTGATTGATTGAATTGGAATCATTTGCTTAAGGTAAGTTCATAGCCTCTCTTTTAAATGCTTTGAATGTTTTATAAACCCGCGAGGGGGATATATGTTTGTTTTATAAAATCGAACACATATGATTTTATGGTATGCTGGACCTGATTATGAGATTGTTTCCGCATAAGTAGCTATTGTCGAAGTCCCTTATTTCATAAACTGTTAATTGCCTTGCGAGGTGAACGCTAATGCATTAAATAGATCTATTGGGTTTGACAACCCCGTCCGAGGTATGAATCCTTGTGAACACCCTATCAAACGAACATTTTGTAGTTAGAAGTAGTAGGTATATGACAATAATACCTTGTTCTGGGGCAAATTGACATATGAAAAGATATATGTTTGTTAACATTCGGTGTCATGAGCTTAATGCGTGAAAGAAAAGAGATTGTTATACAATGTTTTCCCGAGAACTAATTATGTGTTCAAAGATTATTTCTTATGGATTATTTTAAAATCTATGAATTTCACTCAATAATTTTGTTGACGTTTTAAACATGTTTTATCCTAGGTAACCAAGGATGAAGGCAACGATGGCGTGGAGGTGTCGTGCGTGTGATAATTTTGGTGAAAGACTACTTATGTGTTCCTTGTCTTTCAAAAAAAATGTCTTAATGTGTTTTAAAACAATGTCTTTTATTTGAAACAATAGTTTTTCAAATGTTGTAATGGTTGCGGTTGCAATCCTGTGGGGACCTAAACGCATTTTTCTCTGATTAATAATGGAACACATGTTTGTAAAACATCTTATTTGGGTCGTTTTCTATTGTCTTGGTGTATTGTGCTATTTAATAACACCCAATTGCTATTTCCGCTGCGCAATCCAAAGTTGGGGGTGTTACAATCCAAATATATACATATGTATAAATCGTTATCAAAAGTCTATTTTTAGCCTTCAAAATAACTAGTTTTAGCTTATTGGGCCTTGAGGCCCATTAGTAGTCCAAAATATTGTTTATTAATTTCAAAATCCATTTTAAGCCCATTAAAAAAATAAGTCCAACGAAAAATCAACAAAAGAAGCCAATGCTCACGGACCAAGACTAAGCCATGGTGTAACACCCCCAAAATGGGTCGCAGCGGAATAAGGATCCGGGGAATGTTACTTTGAGATCAACAGCACAAGATATATATAAGAACGACACAAAAGTCGTTTAAACTGATACATTGGATTTAAATAAAAGACATGTTACAAAAGCTTATAGCTTTACTTGTTCTTTATTTAATATTTACAAAAGACGACATAGATTTCCCCAAAACATGATGCTCCTAAGTCTTTAACAGTGCAATCCAAAACATAATCCAATGCATCCTTGGCATCTCGTGCCTAATGACCTCCTGAAAACATTGCTTAAAACGTCAACAAAATTGTTGGTGAATTCATAGGTTTATGTATTTAAATTATGCAGGACCGCAAGATTTTCTCGTGATGTTACAACAGATGCCAACAATCACAAAACCAGATTACTGTTGCACTAAGCTCATGACACCGAGCTCAAACCTATATTGCTATTTATAGGAGTTATTTGCCCGTAAGATGATTATAACCGCAACATCCAAGTCCGCATGGTCATTCGTTCCGTTCTTAGTGATAGCTAATCACCCAAACGGGTGAGGTTAATCCCAAATAGATCTATTTATAACATTCTGCGCTCACATAATGTTATTCACAACTACTCTATGCAATTAAACGTTCATGAATAAGGATCAGGAGGGTTATCGCAACTAGGCAAAACAATAATTCAATTTTTTTTAATTTTTACTTTCAACACTTGCGTCCAATTTATAAAACAAGCATGTTTCCACCCCAAATAATATCAAATCAGTAAAACTGTAAAAGTGGGGCTATGAACTCACCTTGAGTACAGATAGCTCAAATAATCACAGGTAAAAACGTCACGCAAGACGATAAATGCAACCTATTTAAATTAAGGTCGTATAAGTACAGAGTACTTTAATAACATTGAATATAATCTTATAGTTGTTACATCGTACTATCGTTCGGGCTATCATAATTAAAGAGGTCATGACATGACGTACGAGGAGTTTAGGACACTTTAAATCGTAAATCCAACAACTCATCGATACGCCATCCGAAGAGGCCTCATTATGAAACTCCCTAGTAATATAGCACTTTGATAACCACTCAATATTCTATATAGCATAATCACCGACTAATCGTTTTAGTAAAAATAATATTTATAAAGTGAAAACGTTTATAAATATACTTTTCGTAAAAATGACCTAATTTGGTCGTTTTAAGCCCGTTGCTCGCGTTTCTTACGTCCACGTCTTCGTAGTAAGACGAGCGATCAAAATATTACATTTTTAAGTTTTTAAGATTCTGCGATGAATAGTAAAATTACTGTTCACAACAGCTCGTTTGTCGTTTTAGGCTTTAATTGGCGTAAACTTGTAATCGTAATAACTTATTCGTTTTAATCCCGATTTCAGTGATTCCTTCGAGTACGTTTTTGTTATTAAAAGAGGTATTATATTTTATAAAGATAAATCCACTGATGAATAGTGATTTTTACTGTTCATAGTTTATAAAATTACTTTTATAAACTTTAATTATCGAAAATGTCGTAATTTACTCGTTATAGTTCCGTTCTCAACGATTCTTGCGTGTACGATCTCGTAATCAAAAGTTATATCATATTTTAGGTGTTTTAAACTCAAAGTTGCTGTAATGAATAGTAACTTTTTATAAAAATAGTTTTATAAAAGTATTTATAGTCGTAAACTCGTTTTTAACGTATCTTTTTCGTTATAGATCGGTTTTTCGAGTTTCTTATCATTATGGAATCGTCACGAGGCGTATTATTTTTATATAACATCATAACCTACTGTCCAAAATTCGTATTTGGACAGCCCCTAAGTATTCATGTGTTTAACTTTATGAAAACCTTGTTTTTATGTATTATTAACTTAGTAGTTTACTATAAAAACTCTTAAAAATACATTTGACACTTGTGGTACTTATAATAAGGTTCAATATCATCCCTAGTCCTTATAATTTCATTGTAACAAGTTTAACCCTTTTACTTTCATTATTTTCATATGTGAAGTTTAAGAAACATTATAAAACCCTAATTTAACCTAAACATGTTTATACTTAATCCATAAGTTAACATACTTTTATTTTTACTTTTCCATGATATATAGGACCATATGACATAAGAATAAGTGTATAAATTGATAAACTCAAATAAAAACTCATTTTACATATTCAAAAGTCATTAGTGGTGATTATGGCTATATTTAACATGTAATACATAAAATCATAAGAAATAAAAGTATAAAGGAATTAGGAAAACCTTAGTAATGATGTAAGAGATGTGTAATAAGTTCTAAACCCGTGTTTAGATTCAAAACCAAGCTTTCAAGCTTATAACCCTAGATTAGGTTTCCAAAACCCTAATCTTTCCTTTTTCTTCTTAATCCTTGCAAATGATGAATCAATGCTTGCAAACACCTTAGAATACCTTAAGTATGTTGTGTAAAGGGTTGTATAATCTTACAAAATCAAAGTATGGATTTTGTTTGGTGGCTATATTGTGCCGTGGGTTTTGAGGTGTAAAAGAGAGAAGAAAAATGAAGTTTTTATGTTAAGTGAAGAGTATGCAACTTTACTCATGCATGCATGCCTATTTATAGTATAAATATCTTGCTAACCTAACCATGGTTACTTTCTAACCCTAGTTTAGTTTAACAAGTCAAGTTGGTAAAAGGTGTAAGAGTTACCTTTATGAAATATCTAGATATTATGTAATGTGATGAATACTTGGTCTCATCCTCTAATTTTCGGCATAATATGTATATATGTGATGTTATATTTATTATTTTGAGTATTGGGTATAATCGTGGGTATTTGTTTAGGCGTAGTTAGGTTTTAGAACTTCCGGGTATGCCTAAACGTATTTTATTATGAAACGTAAGCATTTTACGTAGCCGATAAAAATAAGATGAACAAAGTTATTAATTATCCTCATAATAATCATATAACACTTGCTTGATGCAAACATTTAATCGTTTAATGCCCGTTTACATTGTATGATCATTTTCAGTTTACGCGATTTAACTTAACGTTTACGGTTTAAGAGCAAACGCGTAAAACCCTAACAATAAATTATGAATTTCATAATGTCATACAATGACCTAAAATACGAGGTGTTATAGTCTCCCCCCGTTAGCTGAGCCTTGTCCTCAAGGCTTAAGACGCAGCACTTGATGACGGCCCGGTCTTTGAGAACAAATGTGGGTATTTCTTCTGGAATTGATCTTCGCGTTCCCATGTAAACTCTGGACCTCTCTTGGAGTTCCATCGAACCTTGACTAATGGGATACGGCTTCGCTTTAATCGTTTGACCTCACGATCTGTGATCTCTATCGGTTCCTCGACAAACTGAAGCTTGTCATCAAAATGAAGTCCATCCAACGGAACGGCTAAGGGTTCGTCGGCATGACACTTCTTTAAGTTGGACACGTGAAATGTATTATGAACTCTGCTCAGCTCCTCAGGAAGCTCGAGCTTGTATGCAACGTCTCCAACCCTTTTTATTACCTTGAAAGGTCCAAACCTGGGATTTAATTTCCCCCGTTTGCCAAAACGTACAACCCCTTTCCAAGGCGAAACCTTGAGCATCACTTTATCTCCAACCTCAAACTCCATCGGCTTACGCTTTAAATCAGCGTAGCTCTTTTGCCTATCACGAGCGGCTTGCATCCTTTGTTTAACTTGAATGATCTTCTCTGTTGTCTCTTGAATGATCTCTGGGCCGGTGAGTTGACCTTCTCCAACCTCAGCCTAACAAACAGGCGAACGACATTTTCTACCGTAAAGTGCCTCAAAGGGTGCAGCCTTTATGCTAGCATGATAACTGTTATTGTATGAAAACTCGACCAATGGCAAATGTTTAACCCAACCATTTCCAAAGTCGATCACACAAGCTCTAAGCATATCTTCGAGAGTTTGAATGGTTCTCTCGCTTTGTCCGTCAGTTTGCGGATGATATGCCGTTTCATATCCAAACTTGTACCAAAGCCTTCTGAAGTGGACCTCCAGAATTCGATGCTGAAACTAGGGTCACGATACACAAATAATCAGAGACCTGGTATTCCATCCTTGTTCTACTTCTTCAGATACAATCTCGCTAGCTTCTCCTGAGGGTCAGTTTTCTTTAATGTGTATAGATTGATGATTTTGTAAGGTACTGTCAACGATTACCCAAATGGTGTCATACCCTTGTGATGACTTAGGAAGCTTTGTGACAAAATCATCATGATATTGTCCGCTTATTCCATTGAGGTATCTCGGGTTGTACCAACAAACCCGATTGTCTCTGATGTTCAGCCTTGACCTTAGCACAGGTCAAGCACTTGCTAACATAGGTGGCGATATCAGCTTTCATATTGGGCCACCAATATAGCTTCTTTACGTCTTGGTACATTTTCTCGGAACCTGGATGGATTAGATTACTTTGATTTGGGACTCGTGCATGATCACAGTCCGCAAATCGCCATAAAGGTAACCAACTCCTGCCATTGAGGCATAGGGTTCCATCCGTACGAGGTTCCAACTTTTCCGTTCTAATTGCCTCTGGATATTTAGCATTTTCAATCAGCATACCTCCAACATCCTCATTCTTGATGTTTTCTGGTTTCCGTGCTTCAGTCTGAGCATTCAAGATTTGCTTAGGAAGATCCAAGGCTATTGTCATGACTAAAGCTCGACTCTTAACGGTGGTTCCCGTGCTTTCTTGCTACAAAAGCATCAGCAACGAAATTTGGCCTTCCCTGTGGTGATAACGGATATAATCGCAGATCGTAATCATAAGCAACTCTAACCATCGCGTTGTCTCATGTTCAATTCTTCTGATTAGAATATGCTGTAAAACTCTTATGATCAGGGTGTACAGCGTTACACTTGGTACCATACAAGATAGTGCCTCAAATTTTAGAGGAACACTATGCTCAAAGTCTCAAGTCTATGAGTAGTATAGTTTTTTCTCATGGATCTTTAACTGGCGTGATGCATAAGAAATAACCTTTTCCCTTTGCATCAACACAGCGCCCAAACCCTTCTTTGAAGCATCGCAGTATACGATGAAATCTTCACTTCCTTCGGGTAAAGCCAGAATTGGTGCACTACACAACTTCTGCTTTAATAACTGGAACGCTGCTTCCTGTTTGTCACCCCACTCAAACTTGACCTTCTTTTGAGTGAGCTTGGTCATTGGTTTGGCGATCTTTGAAAACCCTTCAATGAATCGCCGATAATACCCAGCAAGACCGCTAAAACTGACGAATCTACCGTTGGTGTCTTAGGAGATACCCAATCTTTAATCGATTCGATCTTGGATGGATCTACGTGAATGCCCTTTATTATCAATCACGTGTGACCGTGGAACTGTCTTTGGGGAATCCAAAAATTCACAATTGAAATTTTGCATAACAACTCCTCTTTCTTTAACAACTCCAATATTATCTTCAGATGCTCTTCGTGCTATTGCTTGCTCTTGAAATAGATCAAAATATCGTCTCAATAAAGACAATACGATTTGTCAGATAATGGTTTGCACACTCGGTTCATGGGTCATACACACAGCAGGTGCTGTTTGTTACAAACAAACGGCATGACTTGGAATTCATAATGTCCATATCGAGTTCTGAAGGCAGTCTTCGAGACGTCTTCTTCTCGAACCTTCAATTGGTGATAGCCTGACCTTAGGTCGATTTTTGAGTAAACACTCGACCCTTGAAGTTGGTCAAATAAGTCATCAATTCTTGGTAGCGGATAACGGTTCTTCACCGTTAGTTTGTTTAGTTCCCGATAATCTATGCACATCCGTAACGATCCATCTTTCTTCTTAACGAATAGAACTGGAGCTCCCCATGGTGACGAACTAGGTCTTATAAAGCTTTGTCGGAGCTCTTGTTAGTTTATCGCCAATTCTTTCATTTCTGATGGGGCCCATCGATAAGGTGCCGTGCTATAGGTGAGCACCGGGTACTAGGATCGATGTGAAATATTCCACTTGTCTGGTGTAGTGGAAGGCCTCGCAAGTCCTCGGAAAACTTGGGGAAATTTTTGACGGACCGGTTCATCTTGCAGTTGCTTCTTGCTTCGACTTGTCTCAGTCTCCTTGACGGTAATGTGTGCAAAAAGAGGGTGACATCCTTGTAGCAAGATACTTCTGGGCCTTGGTGCATGGATGATGTTTAATCGGAGGGTTTTTTTACCGTGTTTTTTTCTACTTCCGTCTCATGAAAAACTAAGATTTCGATCCCAAGGAATAACGAACAATTTTCTTAGCATAGTCAATAACGGATTGGTATTTCTGTCAACCTGTCACCATGCCAATTATGACGTCATAAGTACCCATTTCAACAGGCATGTAGGTCGACGTGAACGAATGGTCAGGAAAATTTAACGTGCAACCCAGTAATACCGTATTTACCCATATTACTCTACCATCAGCTAATTCAACGTTATAACCATGATCTAATGTAGTGGGGGCTATATTAATCAAAGCACTAAATTGAGTAGACACGAAACTTCTATCTGCACCAGTATCAAATAAAATGGAAGCACAACGGTTGTTTAGGAGAAACGTACCCGTCACAACGTTGTTGTCTGGGTTTTGCCCTGCAACTCCCACTGCATAAGCCCTGGCTACACCGTTACCATTTCCCTGATTCTTGTTCTTCCACTGGGGGCAGTTGCTCCTGAAGTGGCCTGGAGCCCCACACTCAAAGCAAACGATGGCATTGGTATTTGCCCCTTGGGCTCTTTGGTTGTTGTTGTTACGGTTGTTGTTGTTATTGTTGTTGCGGTTGTTGTTGTTATTGTTATTGCGGTTGTTGTTGTTTGCAGTCGCAGGCCGGCTCCTACAGTCCTTGGCCAGGTGGCCAGGCTTCTTGCAGTTAGTGCATGATGGTGTACAAGGACCGTAATGGTTGAAGTTACACTTGGGACATCGCGGTTTAGCCCCCTCATACGGTCTCCTGTCACCGTTCCCGGCAGCATAGGCCCTGCCTGTGTTCTGCCTTTTGTTTGGTTGTTGGGTTTGGTTATTTCGAGGAGTGTCTTCAATCTTCCTCTTGTTTTCTGCCTGTCTCTCAGCTAAAGTGTTATTTTTCCTATCCATCAATTCAGTTGCCATCTCAATAGCCTCCTGCATGGTCTTTGGCTTCGATGCCACAACACTTGAATAAATCGAGTCGGGCATCCCACCGACATATCTTTCAATTTTGTCAGTCTCTTCAGGGAACATCCTGTCACTCAGCAATGCTAGCTCCTGAAATCGTTGGTTGTAGGCTACCACATCGGTGCCTTGTACTTTTAGGTTCCACAACTCTATCTCAATCTTCTTGATTTCATTCCTCGGACAATATTTAGTTGTCATCTTCTTCTTCAAGTCAGACCACGTCATTGCATATGCCACCTCATTAGTCACTGTCCTAGCATGTGAGTTCCACCATGTTAGAGCAGTTCCCATAAGAGTACAAATGGCAAACTTCACTTGATTCTCTACAGTGCAGTTACTTATGCGAAACACGGTTTCCATCCTCTCAAACCACTGGGTCAAGTTGACCACTCCTTCTGTGCCCCTGAAGAATAAGGGTTGACATTTTATGAAGTCTTGATAGGTGCACTCCCGAACGGAGCGTTCATTCCTTCTTGCACCAGTTCCCGAGGTATGGCTATCATCGCCATTTCGGGTCGTAGCACGTGCTGCCAACACAGTGTGACACCCTCGTCGATCATGGACTGCAGGTTGGGCATTTGGTGACCAAGGATGGTAGTAGGGTCTGTGACTTGTGGGGGAGTTGTGGTGACTGGTGGGGGATTCGACGGTGGACTGGCCTTGCCATCGTGGTTCTTGTGGGGCCTTCTCTTGGTGCCTTTTTCTTAAATCAAAGAACACATAACACCAGTAGATTTCAAAAAATTCTTAACCATAAACCCGATGTATACATAATGTAATAAAACGAGATCACAAATGGTGAAAATACACAACAGTTTTGAAATTAACAAATCGACATTCATTCACAATAAATTCGATTTCATATAGAACATAAATCCAACCTTTTTCATATATAACTTGGGAAAATAAACATGATTGGGTTTAACTACAAGATCACAACCACTTTAGGTACAAGACCAAAATTACCTAAAGCCATACTAGACCGAAGATATTACTCGTATTTAACATTCGAGTTATTTATCTTTGTCATACTAGTAGGCTGTACAAGTAGCGGATACATGAAACAAAGATCTATAAGAGTACAAAAAAAAAATTCTATACAGAGTTAGCTAGACAAAACAAAGATCTATACGGTGGTTAGTGGGAATAACCTCAATAAAACTTAACAGAATGTACAGTAGCTTACAGCAAAAAACCACCGTCTACGAACTGCTATTCGGCCTCCTATGGTAGCTCTGGCTCTGCTGATCCTTAGCAGGTCCTGCAGTTCTGTAGCGTCGGTCATCTGACCTTGGGGCTCTTCACTATCTTTAGGTCTCTGCTAACTGGCTCTGCTTCGATAGTCTGTTTTAGGCAGATTTGTACTCACCGCCTGACCTCCTACGGTCGTATGCTGATGTAACTCAGTGATCTCAGACTGCTGAGCCATGACCGTAGTCCGCAGTGACATGCCCTCAGAATGTACCTGATCGCAGGCATCCATCGACCGTGCCCAAGCGGCACGTGATAATCTGGCCTCCTCCTCTATCAAAAGGGCAGTGCGTCTGTGGAAGGGCCTATCACTGTCCAACCTGTTGACTCGGGCTCTAAGTAGAGCTCGGTCATACCGTGCATCATCTAGCTGAGAATATATGATCTCATCCTCTTGGTCAACAGTAGAAGACAACTCAATAACTCTCTGGTTGACCCCCTCTAGGGTGGTCGGTGCTATCTCCTGGATGGCTCCAACAAGATCATCCCATGTATCCCTAATACCATAGCCTAACTCTCTAGACATCCGGCGTCCTGGAGTGGCCTCTAACATATCAGTAAATCCATAAAGGTCTGCCTCAGCTGTGGTAGGTCCAAACTGCCGAGCAGCACCAGCTGCCGAACTCTCCCCGACCTCGCATCCAGGACCAGGAGTAGTACGACACAGCCTCTTACGAAGCGGTAACCACATCTCAGGAATCTCAGTCTCATGAATCGGAGATGGTAGTGCATCTCTCTGTCTAATCCCAGAAGCTCGGGATCCCAGAGATCCCTCAGCATAAGTAGGGATAATGGGTGGTGGTGGTGGTATAGGTAATGGCGGAGAGGGTATCTGAGGAAGTGGTGATGAGTATGGGGGTGAGAGGTAATGGTGTAGGTGGTAGGATGATTCGCGGTTAAGCACACACTTATATAGCAACCCTAATACAGATTTTAACCGAATGCCCTTGACCAAGGCAAAAGGTTAAATTCCACAAAAGGATAAAATACACAAGATAGAATCAATGACTAAATAAGATTCTGGAAGAGATGATTCCGGGTTCGTATGTCCAACGAGGCTGAATTGAAGGATAATCCTGGTTTGATGAGAAATTGAATGATGGAGAATATTTAGATATGATGGAAACACTAAAATTAATTAAATAAAACCTAATTTAATCTACGGGAAACAGATATAGGAAATGGGGATCTTAAAAACTACGGGAAACAAAATTAGTTATAGGGAAATCCTAAAATTAAATCTACACTAAAATACGGGGAACAGAATCAGGTATCGGGAAACCTAAATACTAAAAATTAAGAAAATAAATGCTAAATTAAATTAAAAATTAAAATTAAATTCTAATTAAGTTAATTTGAAAAATAAAGAAAACTAGAACTAAAACGGAGGTCGTTTGAATGTAAAACGAAAAGAAACGGTAAAACGCACCCGGTAAAACGGGTCTAAGACTGAAATTTAAGAAAAATTAAGCCTACACTAAATTTTATATTTTTCCTAGACACTAAATGACAAAAGAAAATTTTATAAAAAAGAAAAATATTTTTTTATTAATTTTTGGATTTTTTATGAATTTTTAAAGATTAATAACTAATTAAAACTAAGAAAATAGAAAAAGACAAAAAATAAAAGTTATAAAAATTCTGAAAAAATAAAATTAAATAAAGAAAAAGTTAACAATTCTAAAAATATAAAAATGCCCAAATTTTACTGAATAAATTAAAAGTAATTAAACTAATTAAAATTAAACCTAATTTAATTAATTAAATTAAATAAATCTAACTGCTGTTAATTATAGGGACTAACAGGGTAAAGGGACAAGGACTAACGAAGCTAAGGCATACTAACAGTGGGGACTAACAATTATAACTATAAAAGACAAAATTACACAAACAGTCCCTGAAGTGGACCCCGATTACAAAGCAAGTCCAAAGTGCTTATTATCAAAAAGCTATTAAAGCACAGTTGTTAAGGGGCTCAAGGGGAGTCTTTTTTGTAAAAGCACTTATGCTGAATCTAACTTAATAAGCTAGAAAAGTGAGCTTTTTGACTGACAGAAGCTTAATAAGCTTATAAGCTTATTTTTCTTTCTTATTGGGATTTAAGCTGCAAAATAAGCTACAACTAATGGGAAACAGTTAATAGGGAGAGGGGAGTCCTAAATAAGCTAAGGTTTCTAGAATAAGCCCTAAAATAAGCTGGAAATGAGATAAGCTATGCTGGCAGTTTTAAAAAAAAACAGAAAAGGCCTACTTTTGAGCTTATATTAAGTTGCCTTAATAAGCTATCTAAGGGATTAAAGCTGCTAAACCTAAAAGATAAACCTATAAGCTATAAGGAAAAACACTAAGAACCTAGGGCTTAGTTGTCAATAAGCTAGAAAAATTGAGCTAAAGCCTGGTGCTCAGCACCAGGGGAGGCAAGTGCAGTGGCTAAAGGGGACTTTTAGGCTTATGAAAATAAGCTCATATGAGCTTTTTATGGAAATCCAAGCTAAGACAGAGAAAGTAGGCCATGATAGAGTTTAATTCCAAAATATCTTTTATAATGGTGAACTTAAACAAGCTGGTTTTTGGGCTTGAAATTAAGGTTTTCAAAGATATGGCATGCTTGCACACTAAACTTTTACTTGGTAATTCTAAAATCACAGAGCAAAGGGGTCTTTTCTTTGGGCTAACTACAACTAAATTAAGCACAAAAAATAATGCTTAAGCTGTTTAAACAGCTTAAGCTTGTTTAACACAAGGTGGCTTTGGTAAATTTTGACAGAAAGGTCAAAGGGTCATGAAAACTTATTTTTGAACTAAAAACTATGATTAAATTAGCTTAAATGAGCCCACACACTCAGCCAAGAGTGGCTGAGTGCATTTGACCCATAACAAACCCCAAATGACCCATTTTGGTCCTACTACCAAACACCCCCTTAAATATAAAATACGTTTTTAAAATGCTTTTTAGTGAAGGGAAGGCTGACAGATGTGATTACTAGTAATGTTAGCAGAAGCTGTGCAGTGCACCAATCCTAGCCTTACCTGAGGGAAGCGAAGATTTTATCGCATACTTGGATGCGCTCAAAGAATGGGGTTTGGGCCTGTGTTTGATGGCAAAGAGAAAAGGTGATTTCTATGCATTCACGTCAGTTAAAAATTCTGAGAAAGAACTATACAACACATGATTTAGAACTTGGGGCATAGTTTTCGCTCTAAAGATGGGAGGCACTTCTGTACGGACCAAGTGCACAGTGTTCACTGTTCAGAAGAGTATACAACACATTCATGATCAGAAGGAATTAAAATCTGAGGCAACGTCGCTGTTAAGGTTGCTGAGTGATTACGATTGTGAAATTCGTTATCACCCAGGGAAGGCGAATGTTGTTGCTGATGCTCTGAGCAGGAAGGAACGAGAACCACTAAGAGTTCGGGCCTTAGTAATGACTATCGGCTTGGATCTCCCTAAACAAATCCTGAACGCCCAGACAGAAGCAAGAAAACTGGAGAACATCAAGAAGGAGGATGTTGGAGGTATGTTAGTTGAGAATTCAAAAGATCCGGAGAAATTCAGAACAGAAAAGTTGGAACCGCGTACGGATGGAACTCTATGCCTCAATGGCAGGAGTTGGTTACCTTGTTATGGCGATTTAGAACTAGTAATCATGCACGGACCCGATAAATCAAAATACTCAATACATCCGGTTTACTGACACACAAGAGAAAGTACCCAGACATGAAGAAGCTAACTGGTGGCCCAAAATGAAGGGCAAACAACGCCACCTAATGTTGCAAGTGTCTTACTTGGTGCTAAGTCAAAAAGCCGAACACCAAGAGACCTATCGGTTTGTTAGTGCAAACCCGATTACGAAGGAAGTGGGAGCAAACATCACGATGGAATTTGTCACACAAGCTTCCTAAGTCATCGCAGGGTTTATGACACTATTTGTGTAATCGTTGACCGAGCTTGACAGAAGTCTGCTATTTTTATTATGCCAATGAGAGAATAACGGATACCCTTGGATAAACTGGCCTGAGTGTGTACTAAATGGAGCTAGTCACGAAGCATGGGTAATACCTGTATCAATTTCTTGTGATTTGTTACCCTCCTCGATTCTCAATCAACTTTCTGGGAATCACTTCTGAAGGCTTGGTACGAGTTTATATATGTAGTAATGCATATCATCCAGAAACTGACAGAACAATTGATAGAACTATCCAAACTCCTCGAGATATGCTACGTTCTTGTGTGATCGACTTTGGAAATGGTTGGGTTAAACATTTGCCATTTGTCGAGTTTTCATATAAAACATATTAATATCACGTAGCATTAAGGCTGCACCCTTTGAAGCACTTTTAAATGTCGAAAATGTCGTTCACGAACTGTTTTTGCTGGGCTGAGGTTGGGCAAAGTTCAACCTCACTGGTCCAGAATTAGTGCGAGAAACAAACGGAGAAGAATACATTCAAGTCCAAGCAAAAGGATGAAGCCCGCTCGCAGGATCGCCAAAAGAGCTACGCCAACTTAAAGAGTAAGCCAATGGAAGATTCAAGTTGGGGCCAAAGTTTATGCTTAAGGTTTCGTCCTTGGAAAGGGGTCGGTACGTGTTTGGCAAGAACGGGGGAATTAAACCCCAGATATGTCGGGTCCTTTCAAGGTGTTGAAAAAGGTTGGAGCCGTTGCCTTACAATCTTTGAGCATCCTCAAGAGGCTGAGCAGTCCACAATACGTAGACATGTATCCAACTAAAGAAAATAGTTATATCTGACATCCATAGTCGTTCCGTTGGAAGGACTCCAAGTGGATGAAAAAACTTCATATTCGTTAGGATCCGTTGAAATCATGATCTGAAGTCAAACAATTGAAGACGAAGCCGAGAGTCCAATTGTCAAGGATCGAAGGAACTCTAGGCGGGGCCTGAGTTTACGTGGGAAACGTGAAGAATCAGTTCAAAGAACTATCCACACCTCTCTTCACCAAGAACCCGCACCATCGACAAGTGCCATGTCATAAGCCTTGCGGACAAGGCTCATTTAACGGGGGAAGACTATAACACCTCGTAACTTAGGTCATTATACGACATTATGTAATGCACAATTTATTTTTAGGGTTTTACGCGGTTGCTCTTAAACTGTAAAAGTTAAGTTAAATCGCGTAAACTAAAAATGATCATACAATGTAAATCGGGCCATTAAACGATTAAAGGTTGTCATAAATCAAGTGTTTATATGATTATTATAAAGAGGATAATTATCAACATTGCAAATTTATTTTTGTTGGTTACTAAATGATTATACCGTTTCGCGATAAAGTGCGTTTAAGCCTTCCCGGAAGCACGTTAATTTATCTACGCTTCATCGAATACCCACAATTTGAACTCAATACTTAAAGTATAATTAAAACTCAATATATTTATCACATTAGACATTTTCATATTAAAGGAATTGAAATTATACATTTACATATGCAAGTTATACTTTTAATTAAACATATGTTACTTTAGGCTTTATATATACATATATACACTAGATAAATGAACAAATGCATACATATCCTACCCTAACCCTTAAAAACGTGTACATAAGCCATCTAGAAGGCCTTTGGTCACCATGACATCATAGACCTCATTGCTTGAAAACCTTTACACTGTAGCAACACTTGATGCTATGACTAGCCAAAACCAACCCATTGTTTCTCAAAACCTTGTGCTATACCATTAGACACCTTGCAAAGGCTCAAGTGACCAAGGAATATGCTAAGGATCTTAGCTAGTATAAATAGGAGTGCAAGGGTTAAGAGAAAACCACATCTACACTTCTCTCTTTACTTGAAAAATCAAGACAAAAACCCTCCTTTCCCTTCATCTTCTAGCTCACGCTCAAACACTACAAGAAGCAATCATGCTTGATTTTCTTGATCATATAAAGTTTCATCTCATTCCTAAGGTGTTCAAAGAAGATTTGAAGATTTGGATAAGTTTGGAAAAGATATTGCAAGCAAAGGTGCTTTTGAAGTTAAGCTTGAACTTATTGAAATTGATTTTGGAAAAAACCTTGGTTAAGTGTTGTTATTAAATCTTCCAAACAAGGTTCCATTATATCCTTATACTCTTATTACAATTTATATAGCATAGCCATGATCATATCATATACTTGTTATGCTTGTTTTTAATTGAAAATTATTATGTAAATACATATTCAAAACTCATAAAACCCTAATTATTCCCATATTGAGTATAAAATATTATTGATAAAACAAGTGGTTAAAATAACTTATATATTTGAAAAGTAGAGTCTTATTAGATAATCATAGACTCCGGAATCAAGTTATTTGTTCTGAGAAACGAATCTGATATACGTACAGTTCAAGTATAACTGCTTATTTCTCAAAACTAGTTTTCTTTTAATACCTAAAAACTTTTATTAGATTATATATTCAAACATTTTTCTTTATGAATTTAAAATATCAATTTTATAAAACTACAAGAGCAATATTAGTAGCGGAAATTTTATAAAGGATATTGAGGCCGTTCGTCCGTATCGCGTATCGAGAGTGATTGGATTTACAAGATTTTAAAGTGTCCTAAACTCCTCGTACTTCATTTCATGACCTTTATCCTTAATGATAGCCCAAACTGTACAATGTTAATTATAAAAGATCAAAAACCTTTTATTATATCCTAATACATCAATGATTTTATCAAAATTCATTTACAAGTATATATGTGGCATTGAATTGTTGTACTAATCTCTGAAAGCTTAGCAGTCTTCTAATCGACCTATACTGTTATTAGGTTGCATTTCATTCTTTATCGTGAATCGCTTTATCAGTAGTGAATATACCTGTTACAAATTCAACTTGAGGGGTGAGTTCATAGCCCCAACTTTTAACTTACTCATACATTACATAAGTTTTGGGGTGAGAAATTTATAAAAACTTAATCCCAGCTTATTTGTAATAAGCTGTATGAACATATAACAACTAAAAAAAACTTCAGCAGCTTATTAACTATTGATCAACAGAATCAAAAGCTTAATTAAGAAAACAGCATTATATAGACAATAATAAAACTCAATGAAGCTTAAAAAGAATATTAAGTACCTTTTGTTTCCAGCTTAAACAGGAAACACAATAAGCTGAATGGGGCTTATGGCTTATTCACATAAGCCCTAAATCAAACCAACAACACCTAATCTAACCTAAAAGCTGTCCAACAGCTCTAAAAACCCCATGATAACCTAGCAGCCATCCAATTCCAAAAGGTTATCAAGTCTTGATCGAATCAATAATAACACAAATGCAAACTCTTTTAACAGAATTAAAATAAAACACAAATTAACATGAAATAAATCTTTTATTAAAAACTGAATGAAAGTTTACAATATGATTGAAATAACATGAAATTGAAGTTACAAATAACTACTCGATTCTGAATTAAAAGAAACAATTAAACTAAAAAATAACACTGAAAAATTAAAAACTAACTATCTCGAGTGCTGGAATGATGGGGGTTTTATACCCAAAACCTTGAGCTAACCTTCTTCTCGATCCTTCTTTTCTCTTTCATCTCAGCCTTCCAATCTCTTATCTCTCCTTGAAAGCCGTTAGATTGGATTGTGTAATAACCCGGATTGATGATGTGGCTTGGGTGTGTTAGTTATGTGAGTGAGTGAGGGAATATGCACTCACTCCCACGTCATATCCACCAATGAGAATCCTTCTTTTCGCCACGGTGGATTGGGGATGGGGTTAATTGAAAGGGATGGATGGGTTAAGGATTGTGAGGGGGTTGTTAACCCCATGGTTAATTAGGGTGTGGGTGAAGGGTTAGTAAACTAGGGTTCATGTGGATGCGGGGTGTTCGTGTGTGGGTGAGAGAGTTTGAGTGAGAGAGTTTGATTTCATTTGGGGTAAAATGAGGTAACAGTAAATGTTATTGTGTTATATGTGTCACCGGGTTGGTTGTGGGTTTGGTCGGGTTAGGGTTGGGTTAGGATCCGGGTAATTGGGTTGGGGGTTGACGTGTGATTGGTTGAGAGGAGTCCACGGGTAGATTTGACCCGGCATTGACCCGCGCCCTTTTTGTAACTTTGAGAGAATTACACAACCGGTCCTTGTGTTTGGCAAGACAATATCAAGCTTTTAAACAACTTTGGGGAAATTGCATATTAAGCCCTTGTGTTTATAAAAATAATAGAGTTGGCTCTGGTTGACTGTGGTTTAACTGCAGTTGACTGAAGAAGGCTGAGGCATGATTTCTCTGGCTTCGGCTTTTGATTTCTTTAGCTTCTTGATCACTCATCCGTTCTCGAGTTCGTTTTTGACTGATTTCTTGTGATATTTGACATATCCATACCTGCACACAATAAACTCAGATACAAGCACATTTTTGCCATTTTTGATCTGTTTTGGGTTTATTTGGGCCTTTTTTAAGCATAATTAGATATGTGTATTCTACACTTATCAAGTATAAACATGTTTAGGTTAAATTAGGGTTTTATAATGTTTCTTAAACTTCACATATGAAAATAATGAAAGTAAAAGGGTTAAACTTGTTACAATGAATTTACAAGGACCTAGGGATGATATTGAACCTTACTGTATAAGTACCACAAAGTGTCAAAGGTTTTTTTAATAGTTATTATAGAAACTACTAATTTAAAAAAACATAAAAAACGAAGTTTGCATAAAGTATAAACATAATACTTAGTGCTGCCAAATACGAATTTTGTACAGTAGGTTATGATGTTTTTTTAGAGTTATAATATCCTCATGACGATTCATATGATAAGAAACATGAAAAACCGACTATAACGAAAAAGATACGTAAAACGAGATACGACTATAAAAACTTTTATAAAACTATTTTTATAAAAAGTTACTATTCATTACAATTACAGCAACTTTGAGTTTAAAACATACGAAAATATGATAGTAACTTTTGATTAACGAGATCGTACACTCCAAGAATCCGTTCAAAACGGAACTATAACGAGTAAATTACGAGATCATTTCCGAATAATTATAGTTTATAAAGTAAATTTATAAACTATGAACAGTAAAAATCACTATTCATCAGTGAATTTATCTTTATAAAATATAATACCTCTTTTAATAACAAAAACGTACTCGAAGGAATCACTGAAATCGGGATTAAAACGAATAAGTTATTACGATTACAAGTTTACGCTAATTAAAGCCTAAAACGATTAATTAGCTGTCATGAACAGTAATTTTACTATTCATCGCAGAATCTTAAAAACTTGAAAATGTAATATTTTGATCGCTCGTCTTACTACGAAGACGTGGACTAAGAGAACGCGATCAACGGCTATAAAACGACCAAAATAGCTTAAAACGACCAAATTAGGTCATTTTTACGAAAAGTATATTTATAAACGTTTTCACTTTATAAATATTATTTTACTAAAACGATTAGTCGGTGATTATGCTATATAGAATATTGAGTGGTTATCAAAGTGCTATATTACTAGGGAGTTTCATAATGAGGCCTCTTCGGATGGCGTATCGATGAGTTGTTGGATTTACGATTTAAAGTGTCCTAAACTCCTCGTACGTCATGTCATGACCTCTTTATTTATGATAGCCCGAACGATAGTATGATGTAACAACTATAAGATTATATTCGATGTTAATTAAAGTACTCAGTACTTATACAGCCTTAATTTAAATAGGTTGCATTTATCGTCTTGCGTGACGTTTTATCTGTGATTATTTAAGCTATCTGTACTCAAGGTGAGTTCATAGCCCCACTTTTACAGTTTTACTGATTTGATATTATTTGGGGTGGAAACATGCTTGTTTTATAAATTGGACGCAAGTGTTGAAAGTAATATATTGATTATGTGTTTGCCTAAGTTGCGATAACCCTCCTGAGCCCATTATTCATGAACTGTTAATTGCATAGATGTAGTTGTGAATTACATTATGTGAGCGCGAATGATATAAATAGATCTATTGGGATTAACCTCCCCGTTTGGGTGATTAGCTATCACTAGGAACGAACGTTGACCATGTCGGACTTGGATGTTGCGGGTTACAACATCTGTACGGGCAAATAACTGCTATAATAGCAAATATAGGTTGAGCTTCGGTGTCATGAGCTTAGTGCAACAATAATCTGGTTTTGTGATTGTTGGCATCTGTTGTAACATCACGGGAAAATCTTGCGGTCCTGCATAATTTAAATACATAAACCTATGAAATCACCAACAATTTTGTTGACGTTTTAAGCAATGTTTTCAGGAGGTCATTAGGCACGAGATGCCAAGGATGCATTGGATTGTGTTTTGGATTGCACTGTTAAAGACTTAGGAGCATCATGTTTTGGGGAAATCTATGTCGTCTTTTGTAAATATTAAATAATGAACAAGTAAAGCTATAAGCTTTTGTAACATGTCTTTTATTTAAATCCAATGTATCAGTTTAAACGACTTTTGTGTCGTTCTTATATTTATCTTGTGCTGTTGATCTCAAAGTAACATGCCCCGGATCCTTATTCCGCTGCGACCCATTTTGGGGGTGTTACACATCGTCTTTAAACTTGGATTTTAGTTCCATTAAATGCTCGTCAGAGAATTTATTAGCAATTTCCCTTTCAGTTAACACCTCCATATGCGGACTCTCAAACCTAGATAAGTGATCTTTGGCCAAGTCTTATGCTTCCTTATGTTTCTCAAATACTTGACAAGGGATAGTGAAATTCCTAGGGTCTTTTTCTTTTGATGGCAGTTCGTTGAGCAAGACAGCTGAGCACCTTTCGTTCACTGTCTCCATACAAGCTTCTTCAAGTCTCAATTTATTCGTCAGTAAACTCTTTAGATATTTAGCGTATTTTGGTATTTGCAATAGGGCTTCAATAAACAGAATATTAATATCGAGTTGTTTCAGATTCTCCAAAAATTTTAGTTGCAGTGCTTCTTTTTCTTTTCTCACTCGGTTTGGGAAAGGAACAGATGATTGTTGTGTTTTTACCAATGGATGAGTAGTCCTTTCACGAATACTTGAAGATTTATTTTCCACACCATCATCATGCGTCTTTTCCTGCACACCTTGTTCAAATCTGGGAGGTTCGTTCATGTTGAATCCAGTCTCATCAACTTTTTTACTATGGTTGGCTTCAGACATTATCTTTCCTCCCCTGGTTGTTACTCCTTTGACTTTGTTTTTTGGAATCAAAACATTACTCATAACTTTTGACAATTCGTTCACCTTGATCGCCAGCTCACTCAATAAGTTGCTTCGTGTTTTTAACAAAAGCTCGTTGGTGGTTCTAAATTCTTTAATGAATATCTCCATCTCCTCGAGTTCACGTCTACCTTCATCAATGAATTTAGCCTACATTTCTTCCATAGTTAACCTCCTTGTAGGGTAATTGAACAGGTAAAGAGGCTCCCTGAAAATGGTACCTGAAAAGAAAGACATAATTCAAAGTAAAATGATTTTAGAAAACTAAACGAGAAGGCTAACTAAAACTGTTACTGTATCAGACATTTGATACGTCGTATTCAGTAAACTGGAATTCACCATATCGATGTTTGATGTCGAATACGCTGTATTCACAAAAAGTGGATACGCCGTATTGATAAATGACAGCAGACAATAGAAAAACTAAATTTATACTAAAAAATACCAATAAAAACAAGAAATTAAACAATCGCACTCCCCGGCAGCGGCGCCAAAAACTTGATGTGTCGTTGTGTGGTATATATTTTATTGTTTCAAGTTTTAAATTTATATTTTGCCGACTCAACCAAAGACAACACATTAATAGGCAGTGTACCCGATTGGTAGTAGTTTCATGGTAAGTAGGGTGTTGATCACTGAGAGCGAGGTTAAATCTATCAATTTAATTAATATCTTGGTTATCTAATCTATGTTAATTCTATTATAATCCTATGTTAAACCTATGTCAGTCTAAATCCTAATTCTAACAAGAAAAGGAGGTTTTCAGCCTGAGAGACTGGCACGGTTTGGTTGGTGAGTATAATCAATTCAAGACACTGTTACCCACGCAAGCTAATAGACAAAAGATAAAAGAGCGGTCGAACCTTATATAAGAAAACTATATTAACCATTATTAATTCGATTAGAACGTTGGTTTGTTTATTAAGTGCAATGATTTCTTCTCTCGAGGTGGCATATCATTCTTAAGACTTAGGCGTTACATCATCCTAAGACCTAGACACATTAATTCTGTTCCAATTAAAGCATCCATATAAAGCATCCTTATTTGCTTATTATAATCTATCTTAGGGATTAAAGCAATGGTGATCTTGTTAAACCCTAGCTCATAGAGACTTTACCCACTTACCGTGGCAATCATAAACAGTATCCACTTGTCCAATCGATCCATCAGAATCTCTCAGAGCGTTATTTGTTGAATATCTAGGTCACCTGCTAGTCAACTCGATCAATAACCATCGACAATATCCAATAACTAGTTAAAGCGAATGCGTATCCTAGACATAGACTTAGAATGACAATACTTGTGTAACTATTATTCTAGATGTATAAATTACTATATGGAGAGCTATCTCGGACTCTAGATCTGCTTGGTCCACTTTGCTAGATCCAATTGAATGATAGGTCACATACAAAAGCGCATAAACAAGTATAAATTGATAAACATAAACAAGCACTCAACGATAGATAAAGAAATCGATATAAACAAATACCAAACATTCAGATCTTCATAATAATGGTTAATACTCGAAGGTATTCCTATCAAATGTTCATACTACAATACAAATAGTAAAAATTTAGCCAAGGTAAACTAATCGAGTTAATAAATGATATCAAAAACTGAACGATTACAAAAGTATATGGAATTACACGATGTCTCCTATGGAATTGAATACGTTGCTCGACCTCTTCTGCTCTTTTTCTCCTCTGAAAATCGACTTTTGTGGTTTAGGTATCGAGAATATGATTTAGCACACTTAAAACTCGTTTTTGAGTTTTCTATTTATAAGGTCTGGAAGTCGGTTGGATACGGCGTATCCATGTATTGGATACGGCGTATTGGGGATTTCTTGGAGTAGGGACCACGTTTGATATCTTCCAGAATATTATATTGATTCCATATCTTGAATACGGCGTATTGAGTCCTCTAGATACGGCGTATTGATCTTCATTCCTTTTGTGGTCTTTGGTGAGTGCAGGCACGGATACGCCGTATCTTCCTTGATGGATACGGCGTATTGGTCTTCAGAACAGTAATCTTCAAAATATCTTCATTTAAGCTCCAGAATACGCGCCTTTTGCTAAGTTTCACCAATTACTCCATAATTACTGCAATTCTCAAATATAAATGATTAAGTAACAATTCTTTGCAATAACTATACAAAATAGGTTAATATCGTGGGATAAATGATGCTATAAAATAGACGTTATTTGATGTCATCAAGCCGTTAAGTAGTAAGTTAGTAAAGTCTCGATGAGGTAGGATTCAATAAGATCACCATTATTGTTTTATAAGATAGATTATAATCAACCATGATTGCTTTATGCGAATGTGGTTAATTATGACAGAATTGCCATATCTAGGCTTTGGAAGAAGTATCGCCTAAATCTAGGAATGATATATCGACAACAAGATAAGACAATCATTGCACTTATAAACTAAAACCTATATTTTATTATATTAAATATGGTTAATATGTTTTCCTTACATAAGGCTTTACCGCTTCTCTATCTTCTAATTATCAAATCTGTGTGTGTTATTCGCCATATCTCAGTCTAGGTAAACCCAAACCCGTGCTAGTCTCTCATGCTGAAAACCCCTTTTTTACCGTTAGTTTAGGTTTAACTTAGAATAACTTAGAACTAACTTATATAACTAAAATACTGATAATTAATTATTAACGTTCTTGCTCTTAGTGATCGACACCCTACTTACCAACGAATCTACATCTGATCGGGTACACTACCCGCTAGTGTTGTTCTTAGGTTTAGTCGACAAAATATAAATAGTAAAACTTGATAATAAATAGTACGTATGCACAACGACACATCAACACACACTCAAAGCTTCCTCCATACACTTCTCCTCACACACTTCTATATTTGAATTTCAAATCGGGTTAAGTCCATTAATTAGAAACGTACTTTCTAAAATTTACACATCTAGTAAACATACTTGTTTTATTACCAGTATAGCCATCGTAACTTGTTATTTTAGGACAATTATACTAATATGACCGGGATGATATCCACGTCATTAAAAATATTACACGTCATATATTTTTGCTTTTCTATTTTACATTTGGATCAGACCAAAGCACATCAATGACCCTAAAAACCCAACCCAATCTCTAAACATGTTTCTTCAACAAAAGATGGCATAAAAATAAGATAAAGCAACATACATAATTCTTCAAATGTCTAAAATTTCCTTTCAATGATACCTTGACCAATCTGTTCTTTAGTTATCAAGTCTTCCCACAATGTTTCATAATCCATGTTGTTTGTCTCCTTTTTGACTTCGATAATGGATTTACTTTTGGATCTACTTGTACTACTTGATGTATTTGTGTTAGAAAGCCACAACCCTGAAGCCTCAATCTTCTTTAGTACACAACAAAAATGGAAAAAGGCACACAACACACAACAAAATAAAACCCAGATATGAAGTCAAAACAAGCAAAAAGGATATAACACAAAACCAAATCGTATCTATGTGGTGTTTGGATTCAGCTTTGATTGTAGTTGGTGGTTTATTTGTCTTGTGACTATGGTGAAAGGGGTGTTTAGATTCAGTTTTAATTTTTGATTGTGACAGACCTCGTGGTGGTGTATGATGTTGGCAGATTTGGTGATGAGTGTTGGTGATTGGGAGGTGGCTGAGGTGATGTTGTTGGAGGGTGTTCACAAAGAGAAGATATTCATATCAGAGCAAGACTTGTGAATAATTTTTAGGTGAAGAATTAATAAAGAATATGAGTTTTAAGTGAAAGATGAGTTATTGAAATTTGTAGCTTTAAAGCTTTCTTGGATACAGGATGATGAGTTTTAGGGGAAAACAAATAAATAAGAAAATTCCACGTAAGCAAAAAAAATGTGATGTGGAAATTCCTGATCATTTTAAATAAATAAGAAAATTATAAAAGTGTTGACGTGATGGTCATTTTCAAAGGGTAACTGCTTATAACCGGTATCAGGCAAAAATATTTACTATAAAGTTATAAATTTGAAAGTTACAAGGGCTATATTGGTAATAAAACAAGTGTGTTCACTAGATGTGTAAATGTTGAAAAGTACGTTTCTAATTAATGGACTTGACCCTTTCAAATCCTCACACACTTTACCAAAACTTCTCCTACACACTTCTACCCTTCCTAACATTTGAATTTTGAATTTCAAATGTTAAGCTCTCTTTTATCACATCTATTCAACTCATATCCACCTTACTACCTTATCCTATGATTCAAATTTAAATTTTAAATTTGAATCCTAAGGCTCCTAAACATCCCATCATGACAACTTCAGCCAACTTACATCCTTCTCATATTTATCCCACATGTTACAATTGATTTTAAAATTCAAGTTCTCCCTGTCAACATCCACACTTTCTCTCTAAGCAAAGGAATATTCCTTTAGCATATTCTTTATTCCTTTGACATATTCTTTCTACCCTAACTATGCCAACTCATCCACTTAACCATGGTGCTTGATTCGAGATTTAAACTGAACATAACTACCTAGAACAAGTATTGGTGCATGATCTTTGCCACCCGCTTCCATGAGTGCATTATGCGTAATACTCGTAGACATTTTGTTGTTGATTGTGAAATAAAATTAGATCTTAAGAAGATAAAGGTATTTGTTGTGGTTTAAATTGTTGTTGAGTTGTTCTTGATTTGATTACCTTGTTAATAAGAAACCTTAATTTAGTTATATGCCCCCTGATTCGCGGATCGAGCTAGGGTTTTCTTTGATCGAATTAGGTTTTCAAAACTAGGGTTTTCTTTGATCGATTAGATTTTCAAAACTAGGGTTTTCTTTGATGGATTTGAGTTTTAACTCGCCTTAGTTCAAATCTTAACTCGCCTAATAACTCGCCTGGATGTAACCTTAACTTGCCTGATTTGATGTAACTCGTCTGGCTCAAACCCTTAACTCGCTTGTTAAACTCGCATGTTAAACTCGCCTGAGTCAAACCCTTAGCTCGCCTAAAAACTTAAACTCGCCTGAGTCTAACCCTTAACTCGCTTGAAAACTTAAACTCGCTTGTTAAACTTGCCAATATCCAAACTCGCCTAAAGAGGCTTTTCAAACTCACCAAATTTTTTAATTCGCCTAATTCATATAGTTTTTTAACTCGCCTATTTTCGAAAAAATAGCAATTTACGTTTAAGCTCAAAAACACGAATTTTGAAGGTCAAGCTTGGAACTTTTTGGTTAAATGTTGTTCAGAATACATTAAACTAGCATAAAAACACAAACTTTATAAATTTTAAACGTTAAAAGGACGATTTTCTATGAGTTTTTTCACTTGTCTTGGTCTC
>BQNB010008893.1:41871-78469 GCA_026074375.1 Tanacetum coccineum
TTTAGGTCAAAATTGGGTATTTAGATTTAGAGCGAATTGATTGGGAATGTTTTAAGGGTTGTTAGGATTCACTTAGGAAAGCATATAGCATGAATCGGGATTCCATTAAGTTTTGAGCGAGTTATGAACTTATGAATTTTTGGAGGAATAGTAAAATAAGTCAAATGAAGATGGTGTCGATTTGATTATGTTTGGTATTTTTCTAGTGATGTTTAGGTGATATCTAGCGTAGGTGTATCATTTGTTTGTTGATTAACATCCCTGAATGCTCTTTCTTGTATTTTTTAGAATTTTAAGCATTATGGCAAAAAATTTGCGTTTGATTTTGAGGATTGAACTTGGGAAGTGTTAAAAAGAAGCATTGGAGCTTAGGAAAAGCCTAGATAAAAAGGGAAAATAAAAAAATAAAAATTTCAGCAAAATTATTTTTTTTGGTTTTGCGTTAGACCACCTAGCCACCGGCTAGGTGGTTGGCCGTCGGTTACATCCCCACAGCACACATCCTAGCCGCCGGCTAGGAATTTAGCCACTGGCTAGAGGGTGTTTTGTTTGGTTTTTGATAATGCTTCAATTATACATATAATATCCCTTGTAAATATGTAATTTATCTATTCAAATATATTAAATATCGTATGTTTAGAGACTTATTTATATAATAGTTGTTTCAGGACCGCAAAATGGAAGAAGGACTTAAAACGCTAAAGATGTCTGTTAATTACGCAAAGGAAGGGAAGTATTAAAAGAAATGAAGCCAAGTGCGACGCACATATAAGGATGTGCGGCGTACTTTGAGTCGGGGAAAGAGAAATAAATACTTAAGCCAAGTACGGCGCACTTCTTAAGAAGTGTTGCGCACTTGGTGTTGCATTTACAAAAATCACATTGAAGAAGAGACCTTTCACTTGTCTCTTAAAATTATTATACCACGAGTTATCTGAGGATTGAAGGCTATAAATAGAGGCCTTTGGCCAGAGGTTTACACATAACACATTATAAACTCTATAATACTTAGAATTAAGGTTTAGAACAAGTTTTAGGAATTTGGTTGAACTTGCTCCTAAGTTCCTCCAATCCTAGGTTTTAATTCATCAAGAAGGTTTAAGTGAAGTTATATTTTGAAGCTGTAATCTGTTGTGACAGAGTTGTTTATAGTTTTCGGGGTTTACTTTGTCATATGAAATAGATATAGGTCGAAAGACTCCATTTTAGTGATTGATTTTGTGTTGTTTGTCTATGACAATTCAGTGCTTGTTTTGTGATAATTAACAAGTAAATCGTTTATCAAACCTAAGTATAAAAATGTTTAATGCTCGATCTTATGTCTACCGAACTTGATCAAGAAATATTTATCATTATTATTTCCAAATGTGAATCAATCTAAAGGCATTTTATATAAGAAAGATTAAAGGACGAAAGGATCCTCTTTTATATAAAATAGGCAAACGCTTGAATAACTACCCGTTTACTTAAGCGTTTGTATCATAATTCATGAGTTCATTATTATTCATGTGTTCATCATCTATGCTCTCGTCCTGTAACATTTCTGAATTTAAGATCAATATTTAAACCAAGCTTTAAATTCTATTTCTAATTTTTATGGAATTTATTATTTTTGTTTTTAGTTATTTTAATGAAAAACGTCGTTTTAGCTATTTACGAGTCATAGATTTGGTTGTTGTGGTGCTCTGCCAAAAATCAAACCCACAAGGGTTTCATTGTGTTGATTTTCTTGCTATTGCATTGTGATTGTGAGTATTTTTGTTACCCTTTTTCATTGATTCAATTATATATTGATTGCATGTGTTTGATTTTATATCTAGAATCCATGAATTATAGTGCATGTTGAATTTTTAAGGTGAATCATTGTTTGAGATGATTAGTGGTAGTGTTAGGATAGTTTAGGAGCATTGGCGATGTCCGCGATGCATGAAATTGAAGTTTTGATGGGGTTTAAAAATACCCACTTAGTGCAGAAAATTAGAGAGCCGTATTCGGCCGGGTTAAACTTTGTAAAACTGATTTTGGGATAAAAAATATGTTAGGGGACGTTCATAGCTTCGAAACGGTAGGTCGTACATCCCATAACTCTTGAAAACGAAGATTCAACGCTCTTGCCCTTATATATATGCAAGTTCAGCTCTTGCCCTTTTTAAAATTTGCGCAGAAAATTCAACGCTCATTTCGAACACTTTCGAGTCCGTGTTGGCCTTCCGGCGAAACACGAAAGTTGTCCGGAATGTCGTTTTACTTTTTCGCGAGGCTTGTTAGTCTTAAAAATGCGTAATGACGGGTCGAAAAGCTTAGAATAAAATCTGCGTTTTTTTTAGTTTAGTTTGCATCAGATCTGATATAGGGGATATATATATATATATATATATATATATATATGCAAGTTCAGCTCTTGCCCTTATATAAAATATGCGCAGAAAATTCAACGCTCATTTCGACCAATTTCGAGTCCGTTTTGGCCTTCCGGCGAAACACGAAAGTTGTCTGGAATGTCGTATTACTTTGTCGCGAGGCTTGTTAGTCTTAAAAATGCCTAATGTCGGGTCGAAAAGCTTAAAAATAGATTCTACATATTTTCAAAAAAATAGAGTTGCTGCAGATTTGAGAAAAAGGCATTTTCGTCATTTTCGGTTAGGTTCTGGTCTCGACCAAAACTAAAAAGTTGTCCGAAACATCGTTTTACATCAACTTACTTTAGAGTCCGAGTCGTTAAAACGTAATTTAGCGGGTCGTTTTGGACGGGTCAGACTTAAGAAAATTTATAATAAAAAGTCAAACTTGGCAAAATTCTTTTAATGGTCAATTACTTATTTATACCCTCCAAAATGATCCGCCTTATGTTTAACTTCATTTTAACCCATTCCGACTAATATGTAATTTTAATGAAAATTACCCATTTTAACCCATTATAAAGATTAAGACATCTAGATGCGAATGAAAGTGAAAGACTAACTTGTTAGTTGTAATTTCAGCTTTAGTTAATATATTTTACGAGTTTGGCGCACTCATGGATTCTATGATATAAGATTTCATATATGTCGGAATATATATATATTTTTCATACTTATGCATTTTATGCATTTTTCTTATAAATATATTCTTATACGCGCACCATTATTATAGGTCGCGGTCGCGGGAGGGAAGTTGTCGCCGTTCTCTCCTTGTTGAATTTCTCGTTCGATACTTCATTGCTTCTCGGTGAGTTCATAGCCCCACGTTTTCTCTTTTAGTGGTTTCATAAACTATTTCGGGGTGAGAATACATGCTCATTTTACTAAGTAAACTTATTGATTTCTACCACATAAGCGTTACATGAACGTTTTTACTAAAGTTTTTACTTGCTTGCTACACGATTTGAGATCATTGAATATCTATTTACAAAACCGTGAGTTTTGAATACATTACTTGTTTTAAATTGGACACAAGTGCTTGAAGGGTATGCTTGACCCGTTATTGTGAATTATTGACATAGAGTAGCTATTGCCCAAAGACCCTAATTTCGTAAACCGTTAACTACCTATGATGGGTAGCCGCTTGTGCATAAAATAGATCTATTGGGTTGGATAACCCTGTCTGTGGTATGAATCCATAGCGAACACCCTGAAACAGACATTGTGTAGTGAGATGTTAGTAGGTATGTGCAATGATACCTAACCTGGGGGAAAATTATTATTTGTGAGCATATGAAAGATATATGTTGTGTTATGGGTTCGGTGTCACGAGCTCAATGCGATAATTCTGTTACTTGACATTGTATTCGTTGCATTGTCGTTGGCTGATCTTAAACCTTGTGGTCCACTACTGAACACTACTTGATTTATTGAATCACTACTTGGATTTCGGAAATAATACTTTGAAATGTTGTAACGCTACTTTTCTTATTGAAATATTACTTGAATTATTTCAAATCTGCTTTTACTTAAACATATGAATTCACCAACATTATTGTTGACGTTTTTGCATGTATTTTCTCAGGTTATTATTTTGCTAGCTGAGCATTGGGAGCATTCGAGTCGCGCGGATATATATTTTTGAAGGCTTTATAATTTGAGTACCATTTGACAAACGTTTTAAAAATATTTTCTATTACATTACAAATGGGACCTGTTGTAACTCTAATATTTTACAAAAATTATCGAATGGTTGACTTTTCAAAACGTCTCACTTAGAGTCGTTTTCTGTAACTTGTACTTTTTCTTATGAAGTAGCACCCCAAGCGCTATTTCGCTGCATTGTGATTTTGGGGGTGTTACACGTCCCCAAATAAACATACTTTTTAATCACTTGAAATTCATAGGTAAACCGTGTCCATTGTCTTTAGATTCGTGACAAGTCTAAAGATATTTGTTTTGCAAAACTATTTAACTTTTTGAGAACGCCAATCTCGTAGAACGACCTGGTCTTACCCTAAACCTATACTATATACGGGGGGTATACTTTACCCGTGTGTTGGATTAAAAATGGGTAAAATTAGTATTATAAATTTAAAGCTTTTACAACACATCAAAGTTTTTGGCGCCATTGCCAGGGATTGTATTTTGTTTGTTTTTTAGTTTTCTAATAGTTTCGCATAAATCTCACCACCCCACCGTAATGTTTTCTGGCAAACTGAAATAAAAATCCGTATTTTTACTGAAAGTATGGCGTACTTATTACTAAGTACGCCGGTTTTTTCTAGAAAACCTAGAAGTATGCTGCACTTCAACTGAAGTACGCCACACTTTCTGGAGAATTTCGAACTAATGAAGTCTGAATCCAAACAAAACCAAAACCAACCCTCTTTAATGTTTAAATTTACTTTTAAGATTATGAGAATTGCTTTCTTTTTGTTTTTAATTGTTGAATTTACGCATTTGTATAATTTGTATATAAAAATTAAAAAACCACAAAAATATTCCTTTTCATTAGTCATGTTTATGTATGTGATTATTAATAATTCAGTGTTATTTGTTTTTTGTTTGATACTATATGAAAATACTTTATTTGACTACCATGAAAAGCAAGCTAAAGCAAAAACGAAAGAAAATACATGGAATGCTATAATTGTTACATGGTTATTTTTAGTGAATTATGTTATAAATTTATGATCATAATCTGTTTATGTGAATTTTGCTATTACAAGATTATGATTATTCAATATAAAAAGCTTATAAATTCAAAAATGAGAAGTTATAATGATAATAATTATATGTATGATTATGTGATAATGATAATGCTTAAACTGCTCGTTTATGCTAATCATTTCAGTTTTAATGATAAAAATAGTTTTGCAATGATTAGGATGTTTAAAACTAAAAATTTATTAAAATTCGTAACAGAAAAAATTAAAAGTACAACGTACTTTTATTCAAGTACGTCGGTTTTCCAAGGGAAATTTAAAAAAATAGGGCACGTATGCCGCACTTCCTATGAAGTGCGCCGAAGTGCACCGCACTTCCTATGAAGTGCGACGCACTTGTATGTCTGAACGTGCATAGAAATTTTGTATCATCTTCATTATGAAGAAACCCCTCCGATTATTAATTTCTAAATGTTTCCTACTACTACTTCAGTGTAAAAAACTGTTTATCTTTATTTATACTAACCAACTAACGGCAATTTCAATGTTGTGTTATTTTGAGATAGTATTGGATTCAAATACTAGTATCGAATGATTATGCTTAGGAGTAGATGATCATGTTTCATTAAATGATGGATTTAAGAGTGAAGGACAGTGGGATGGATCTAAGTTCCGAGATATAGCTGATAGTGGTAAGAAAAAGGAGACCAAAGCTTTTTTACTTTCTATCGAATGGAAACGGAGGAAGCTAGTGAACGATACATCACTCCTTGCTTTGTGGGTGGTTTGCATACTTATGATGGAGAAATAAACTTGGAGTATGAAAAGAACATGATTTCAGATGAATTTTCCATTAAGCTTCTTTTGGACTATAAAGCAAAAGATAGGGAAACAGTTGTGAAAAAAGGAGTTATTAGTTGCTTTAAAAGGAGAGCTTTATTTTGTTAAGTTCATCATAAACCTGGAGGAGGACGATGTTGAGCCCAGAGTTGTACTTGTTCGGTCATTCCTTAGATTTGCAAAAGAAATAGTTGATTTTGGAAACATGATTATAACTATTTATCCCGATCTTGTTTCTTTCAATGATGACTTCGATGACGATTGGGAAGCTATACTAGATAGTGTGGATATTAGTGATTTACCACAACTTGATGTGACCGATGTTCCCCCGTTTGTTTGCAATATGGGGAAAAGTTCACAAAACAAAAAGAGGTCGTGTGGAAATTATAAAATGAGTTACTCTGATAAAGGACCCTCACTAATTGTTGAAAAACCTTTGACTCAAGAGGAAGTTTCTCAAGAATATATGGAAATGGATATTTATGAAAGAATTCTAATACTCAATGAATCTAGACCGATTATCGAGACTCTCAAGTTTAATGACCAACATAAGAAACTACTTGATAGTGTATTGTTGGATAAGCTTAAATTGGATGGGAAGTTGAACTTGAAAAGATGCAGCCACTTAAGAAGTTATTACAAAGCTATAAGAGAAAAGAACAACCCTAGATTTATTCTACCTATTCGCAGAGAAGCAAAATTCGACTTTCATGCCTTAGCGGACACTGGTTCGAATATCAATGTCATACCTTACCATATCTACGCGAAATTAGGAAGAGATCAAGTCAAACTGGTGAACCAAAAAATTACTATGCTCGATAATTCCAAAGCTGAACCGATGGGGATATTAAATGATGTGGTATGCCAAGTTGGTGTCACTACAATACTTGCAAAGTTTTTAATCCTAGACATAACTGTGGATCGAGATGTTTTGATAGCTATTGGAAGAAGTTTCCTATATACTTGTGGGAGTATCTTGAACACTATTAAAGGAACCACATCAACCTTCGATGGTGTTTGTCATCAAAAATTCTATGTTTCTCAAGTAAGAATCATGGAGAAAGTGACAGTGACGATGAAGAAGAATACTACTTGGAAAGGGACAAGAATGGAAAACCTTTCTATGGACCGAATCGTGCGAAGTACTTAAGTTGTGACGACCTTATGTGTGACAACCATGATTTAGCAGGTTAGTCAAACCGTTAGTATTGACTTATGTACTTGTTGCAATGTATGGTTTTTGTGTTAATATATGTGTTTATATGTGCTTATGTAGGAGTTGGTAATCAATCTATTGAGTGTGATCATCTCAATAAGATTTGGAATGGTGGTGAATTTGGTTAAGTTCATTTCGTTCACTTTTGGTGACAAGGAAAGGATTTTTAGTGATTTAAGCGGTTTTGTGTTAATTGTGTAAGTAATTATTACGTATATGTATTTTGTGTTTGTGATTTAAGATAAGATTAGGTTTTAGAAGTTAGGTTAAGAAAAATGTAAAATTTCTATTTTTGAAAATTTGGGTTGAAAATGAAAAGTTATTATTTATTTTAAAAGTCTAGTAGATTGCGTTTACGCAAAAAGGTATACACAAATAAGCTTAGCTTTTTATAAAAACTTAAGGTAATGCAAGTAATTAAGTAATTAATAATTAAATAAATAAATAAAAGATAAGGGTGATCAACCGGTTATGGGTTTAGGAAGAAAAAAAAGGAAACAAATTTGACTCTAACTTGGACTATAATCCTATAAATACTAAACCTTATTATCCCTAAAACACTTTTCAATCCCCCTATATTTTGGATTGGCCGAATATTCAAGAGCAAGAAGAGAAGAAAAATTATTTTTTCAAGTTAGGGATTTTTGTGTTCAAGAATCAAGGGTTTAAGGTACAAATCACCTTCTTTGTTTAGTTTTAATCATTAATTTATGTAACAATTATTAAGATGGATAATTAGGGTTTTATAAAATCTGTAAATTAATATAATTAAACTAGTTAATAATGATTAGGGATGAATTATAAGCATGATGATGTATTCGGTTAGGTTTAGAACGCGTTAGAACTTGATTTAGGTTTGAGCAGAATTTAAGGTTGTGTTGTTTCGTGAATATCTAGAGGTTAGAAGCATGAATTGATGTGATTCCAGTGCCTATGATGTAGCTCAGAGAGTCTAGTTTCCAGAACATCCGGCCTCGAAAGTTTTTAAGGTCGGGAAGTCATTCAAATGTTGGTTACAAGAAAAGTTGTCAAAGCAGTAAATTCGGGTCAGATTTAGGTCAGATTACGAGGTGTAAAACCCCCACTTAAAATTCGAATTAGGATTAGCCAACCTACAGGAGTTTAGTTCTATGTGTCTATTAAAAATCCCCCAAAGGAGAGCTTCTGATTTGGAGTCTAAGTATGGTTTTTAGGTCCAAACTTTTTAGTGTTCGTTCAGATCCGAAACTGAGTAGTTAAAAGTTTGATTTTATTTGGGGCACTTAAGAGGGGAAATAAATTAGTGGAAAAATCATGGAGATAATGAAGTTAGTAGACTCATGATATTGAACCTGTGATTTTTGGTAAAATTTATAAAGGTCAGTAGGTGTGGTTTGGAAAATGGTAAAGTGACACGTGTTATTTTATTGTTTAGCTTTGTGCGAGGATTTTGGGAATTGCTTTAGCATCAGGTGAGTTTCATAGCCCCTTTTTTATGTTTTATTGGGGTGAAGGTGATGCTAAGTGTTAAAATGTTTTAGTTGTTGTGATTATGTGTTATGTGGTTATTGATGGTCATGTGATACGCTCCATGGCTTTATGATCAATTGGAGTTGTTTTGAGGTATGTGAGTTCGGTTGGAGAGTGGTGTTTACTACTCAATCAAATCCAACTGAAGGGTTGAAATAATACCTACTGACTTTCTGTTTCGATCAGAGGGTAGTGAGCTACCCATGACCCTATTGTGAGTGTGGAACGATAGACCCAGTGGACTGTGGGACATTGTGGTGGATTGGTTTGCACGTAGACTGCGGGACACGTGTGTTGTTATGGATTGTTTTAGTAATCGCAGCAATTGTTTGAAAGATTTTGTTATATGTCTTAAACCTATGACTCTCACCAACCATTGTGTTGACGTTTGGTATGCGTTTAATTACACATACCTTTCACCATTAAAACCGGACTTAAATGACCAAAAACGTGCCAAAAATACATTATATTTGTATGTTTTCATTTGTATTGTGCAGGAAACGGATATCCAAGAAACGAACAAAAAATTAAGCCAAATCAACAAAAGCGAGCACGGGAATGGAAAGAGCATGAAAAGACAAAGTCAAAGTCAAAAGTCAACTAAAAAGTTAACCCCGTAAAAGTCAAAGCCAAGAAGTCATCAAGTCAAAGAAAATACAACTTTAAGGACCAAATTTGCCAAATCCTAAAGTTGTATAACAAGGATAAATACTACAAGGACTGAAGTTGTAATCATGCTTTAGGGGGCCATTTCTGCCTAACCCCTTTATAACTAACGCTGTTAGTTATCACAAGGACCATTCATGATATAACTTATAACACATTTAGGGGCTAATGTTGTCAATCCAGTAAACTTAATCCACCATAAGGACCATGCGTGCAATAATATGTATATAGATGAGGGGCCTCTTTTGCCCTTTTCCCAAAACATCACCCCTGCCCCTTATACAAAATTTTACCCGCCAAAATCAAACCCCACATACTATTCACTCTTCCCTGTCCCCCTACCTCGATTACTGTTCATAACAAACAAAATCCACTCTCCCCACCCCCCACATGGGCTTATGAACAGCTTGGCAATCTCCTATACATCCATTGGCTTAAGGAAAATGACAAGGATTAACGGCTGTGATGATTTTAAGTGGGCACCAAGACAAACCAATGGCCAAGATTGGACTATGTTCACCTCACACAACAAAAACACTCTCAACCTGTCTCAGCAAAGAAACACAAGAGGAAGAAACAAAGTGTTCAAGACCTTGAACATTCCTAGTATCAATATAAATAGCTTATCTTGTAAGCCATTTGGCACCAGAGTAATTTAAGTAGTTTCTAATCTAGTTTTTTCAGCTTATGTTTTTATGTATTTGACAAATTTAATGTACTCTCTTTTAAATTAATGAAAAAGTTTCAAGGTTTTATGTTCTAAATTTACTTGTTCTTAAGTCCTACATTGTTGTAACCACTTTGAAAAAGATATTCTCAAGTTTAATATACATAATCTAAGCTGTAAAAACTTATATGGCTTAAGCTTAATCATAGCTTGTAGTCATTTAAGCAACTAGTTCTCAAAATTTACCAAAAATTCAAGAAAGCAAATGGAGCACAGTGTATTTTGGAAGGCTGTGGGTTAGAGTTTCGTGGGAAACGCATAGGTTGTTTAAGGATTAATAGGAGTCCTTAAACTCATTCTCATAAGCTTTGGACTACTTGTAAGTGATCTTGTTAAAATTTCAAGTCAAAACTCAATATTGTCTAAGTATGTTGCATAATTGTGTTCTTGCTTGAATCTTGCTTGTTTATGTGTTTAAAGTTGTTCATTGTGCTTGTTATATGCTTAGTATAATCTGGTATTTAAGTTTGTTTAATTAAAATTCGAATTTGTAGCTGATATGTGCTTAATTACACATATCTTTTACCTTTAAAAACGAGCTACAATAACCAAAAACGGACTCAAAATGCCAAATATATGCTTGTTTTGCTAATTATGTTGTGCAGGAATGGATATCTCACAAAAAGACGGAAAACCAATCAAAAAGCGACAAAATAGGACATAAAATGGTAAAGTGTGTGGAGACGAAGCCAAATCAAAGTAAAGTCTACTCCGAGAAGAAAAAGCAAAGAAAAATATAACTTGAGGGGTAACAAGCAATTTTTAAGTAATTTCTGTCTGTTTTTCAAACTTTTTAAGTCAAAAATTGGTTTTTACAAGTTTTTCTAAAAACCTATTGTAACCTGTTGGACCAAAACAGGTTACATTAGCTTATTAGGCTTAAGCTGTTAAAACCAGCTTTTAAGTTCATTTTTTGAGTCCATTTTAGTGTCCAAATGAAGTTGTAAAAAGTCTTTGGGGTTTACATTTGTCACTCTTAAAACTGTCAAAGTCTACTTAGTTTTTTTTAGTCAAAAGCTCCTTTTTGCATCCTAAAATATCAGCAGCTTATTTTTGTTTGTAGCTTTTAAAAATTGGTGCACAAGCTCATTAGGAGCTTGTGGTCATCTGTTTTAACTTACCTTACAATTTAAGCTTATTTGCAAGCTATTTTTAAAGCTAGCTTTTTGCCCAAGTTACTTTGTTAAGTCTCCCCTCGGTGAGTAGCACCCCATTTTTCAGGCCCTTTTGCTTGGGCTTCTTAAGATAGGTAGTTTATATCTTTTCGCATTTTTAGGAAGTTTATAAGATGCTCTATTAAGCCCCTAGCCAGCTTAAGCTTAGGACCCCCCTCTTGGTGCTTAAAAATAAGCCCAAAAGTAAGCCCTTTGACAGTTTGTATGCAACTTAGGCCCTTAGCTTATTTTGCTTATTCTTCTGTTCTGGCTTATTTACCTTGCTTTTTATTGCTTAAAGTAGCTTATTAGGTTTGTCCAAGCATGATCTAGCTTATTTGGTTTTGTTTTAAGCTTATTTAAGCTTATTTGCCTTTTTAGAGTAAATTTTAAGTGTTTATTAGTTTTTTTAGCTTATTTGCCATTCTAGCTTATTTTAGTTGCTAATTTTCGTTCTTAAGTGCTTATTAGATATTGCTTATTGTCTGTCTTAGCTTATACTAAGTTTTCATTTGCTTATTTGCTTTAAAAAAGCCAAATAGTTAGCTCTTTTTAGTTTTAAGTTTTTAAAGCTTAACTGTGACTTTCTTGTGCTTACTTAAGTGCTTATTTTTAAGTTATAAATTTTTTGTCTTTTTTAAAGTTGCTTATTTTTAGCTTGTTAAAAAAAGTTGTAAAAAAAATGAGAAATAAAAGTGTTGGGATTAGGGGAGGTCCCAAGAGAGCAAGACTCGAACTCGGGACCTCAACCCCATCAACCAACACTTTATAACATAATAATAAACGCCTGTGCTTACAATAGCTCATCGGTAGTGGCGTGCAATATTAATTCTATATAGGCTTTTTAGCCCATTAAGCCCATAAGCTGTTTCAGCGGGATTCGTTCCCGTGCTCGTTTTTCGTATTTTCTAGCTCAATTTAGCTCCGTTTTCGTTCTAGTTTTCTTTAAACTTCCTTTTTAGTCAATTTAAGTCCATTAAAAGTGAAAAAATCAATATAGGCTTAATTTTGAAAAATTAGGGTTTTTAGTGTGTCGTTTTAGCTTCGCGTTTTCATTTTTAGTATAAGTTGTGTAATTTTCTCGTTTTTAGTGTAGATTGCTTTATTTTTCCCGTAGATTTAGAAATCCAATCCAAATCTTGTTCTATTCAATCATCAAATGTCAATCCAACTCTCGACTTTCCAATTCACTCTTCGTTGGGGATAAACGACCCGAGAATATTCTATACTACTTCTGGTTTCATTGATTTTCTTGATAATTATCCTTATTATATATTTATAAGTATTATATATTTATTTATATAAAAAGGGTTAATTAAAAAGAGCTAATCAGTTGAGCTAGAGTGTCAACCTTGATGTCAGAGAGTGACTTCACATTACCAGAGTAACTGAGTTCTCTTATGAACGCAAGAAATTCTTCTTCAAATGGTGTATCAACAAATTTCTGGAGAGGAAGATTTGGGCAAATTTGAAGCATATCTCTAAACATTTCTAGATCAAAAGAGTAATTCTTCTTGTTCATCTTGAATTTGATATTGTGCTTGTGATAGGAAACAATAGCCAGAATTCATGCATGTAGATGGCAGGAACACTTGAAGTGATCAAGAAGGCTTGATAAAACGGTGTGAGAGAAAGAATATCCAAAGTGACTTGAAAAGTGGGTTCCTTGGGCTTGAATGTGGTGCCCAATCTGTAATTGCAGTTACCAATCCTCAGACGTTGTTCACGTGGAACAAGAGCATCGTCAAGGGCTTGTTGATGTTCTTTTGTGATACTCATGATTCTGTTAAGAAATAATCAATACAGTTTATATATAAACAAGTTTATATAAGACACTATAAATACCAAAAAAAACCAAAAAGATAAAAACATTGTCAATTAAAAGAAATAAAAATCACAAGTTGGTAAAAGAACACCAACATATAATACTTTCAACTGAAGTATTATCCATCAATAAGTTCCCGAACCAAAGAATCAAAAACTTACCTTTTGTGTCACTTGCGAGGTACGGTTCACCTTTGAAAGATAAACAAACTCAAAGAGGGGTATAAGGCGGGTTGTTCCTAGGAACTACGACCCTAAAGGAAAAAGGTTTTTAATAGCTTCGCGCTTTCCTATTCCTCCGCTCCTTTGTGCGTTTTTCTTTTCGAAGAGTTACCGAGAAGCTTGTTGATTATTAGGTTTAAGTTGTCTTATCTCGTTGTCCGTTATTAAAATAAATTGTGAATTCATTGTTGATAAACCAAAAAGAACCAAAAAAAAATTCCATCGTTGTGCCCGAAATCACCGCGGACAACTTTGAGCTTAAGCACGGTTTGCTTACCCTCGTTCAAAACAAGCAATTCTTTGGACATGACAAAGAAGATCCTCATGCTCACATCCGTTATTTCAACAAGATCACTTCTACGATGAAGTTCCCGAACGTCCCGAGTACGTCGGTAAAGCTTATGCTTTTCCCATTTTCCCTCGAGGGGGCCGCCCAGATTTGGCTTGAGAAAGAACCTCCTCGATCGATTCTAACATGGGATGATCTTGTTTCGAAATTCATCAACAAATTCTTCCCTCCCTCCAAGACAACAAATCTTTGAAATGAAATCAAGAGATTTCAACAAAGATTTGATGAGACGTTTTATGAGGCATAGGACCGATTCAATGATCTTCTTCGGGCATGTCCACATCATGGATTTTCATAATTGCATCAACTCGATACATTCTACAATGCCTTGAACTCAAATGATCAGGATTCATTAAATTCCGCCGCGGGTGGTAACTTTTTAGATAAAATGCCCCGTGATTGCCTAAGAATCATTGAAAGCAAATCTAAAGTTCGTAATTCACGTAACAAACCAGTTGTTGCAAAAGTGAGTTCGAACTCTTCTACCCCTGGTATTTCTCCCGATGTTGCTGAACTGAAGGATATGGTTAAAGCTTTACTTCTTGATAAGAAATCCCAAGCTCTCACTCCCGTGAAAGCGGTCAAGGAAAGTTGTGTTACTTGTGGTGGTTCTCATTCGTACCGAAATTGTCCCGCCACCAATGGCAATGTTTATCGTGACAATATTCAAGAGTACGTCTCTCAAGCCACCGCAGCTAACTACAACCCAGGAAATACCGGTTACCGAGCCCCGATTACTAATCAAATTCAACCTCCCTGTTTTCCTTCCATTCAAAACAATCAAAACAATCAAGGAACTAATCAAAACCGTTACAACCAAGGAAATAATTTCAACCAAGACCGGGGAAACAATTACAACCAAAACTAGGGGAATAATTACAACCAAGGACAAATTTATCAACCCCAAGTTAATCAACCTCCAGCTTACCAAGCTCCAACCAAGCTCCGGCTCCTCAAACACAAGGTGTGACAAAGACCGATTTTGAAAGCTACGTCAAAGCCAATGATGCGGTTATGAGAAACATGCAAGACCAAAATCAAAACTTGCAAAATCAAATGACCTATTTAACGGATATGCTTTCCAAATTCGTGAATGCCAATACCGCTTCATCTTTGGGTACGGGTTCTCTCCCGAGTAACACCGTTACTAACCCGAAGGAAGACTTGAAGGGAATTACTACCCGAAGCGGTGCTGCTTATCGAGGACCTACGATTCCTACTACTTCTTCTTGTCCCTCTAAAGTAGTGGAACGTGAAACCGAGGTGACAAAGGACACAGTGCTGCCTACTAATAACGGAAGTTCCAAATACGTCCAACCTCCGGTTGTCCAAGTTCAATCTCATGTACCAAATTATGAGCCCGTTGATACTCCCGTTAGTGCTCCGATGCCTAACTTGAAACCAACAATTCCATATCCTTCAAGACGTAATGATGAAAGGCGTCGTGAAAAAGCTAACGACCAAATTGAGAAATTCTATGAAATCTTTAAAGATTTGAGTTTTGAAATTAGCTTAGAGGATGCTTTGATTCTTATGCCTAAATTTGCCTCGACTCTAAAAGCCTTAATCAGAAACAAAGAAAAATTAAGTGAAATGGCTAGAACTCCGTTGAATGAGCATTGCTCGGCGGTCATCCTCAACAAGTTACCCGAAAAACTTGGAGACCCCGGCAAATTTCTCATACCGTGTGATTTTCCCGGAATGGATGAGTGCTTAGCCTTGGCCGATCTTGGCGCAAGCATAAATCTCATGCCATTATCCGTGTGGAAAAGACTTTCTCTTCCGGAACTCACTCCTACTTGTATGACTCTTGAACTTGCGGACCGAACGATTTCTCAACCAATCGGTATCGCCGAAGATGTCTACGTAAAAGTAGGAAAGTTCCAATTCCTGGCCGACTTCGTAGTCGTAGACTTTGATGCCGATCCCCGAGTTCCCCTAATTCTCGGGAGATCCTTCTTAAAGACCGGACGTGCTTTGATTGATGTTTACAAAGGAGAACTAACACTTCGTGTTGGAAAAGAAGCCGTAACATTCAATCTTGATCAAACTTCGAGGTACTCCTCTAATTATGATGATATGATGGCAAACCGAATCAACGTCATTGAAATGACTTGTGAGGAGTATTCTCAAGAAGTTCTCGGTTTCTCCGATTTGATCGCGAGTGGCAATCCCACTCCTTACTATGACCCGATCGTTTCTACCTCTTCTCCGACTCTCACTCCCTTCGGGGATAGTGATTTTCTTCTTCTTGAGGAAGCCGATGCTTTCCTCGCTCTTGAAGATGATCCAACTTTACCAGAAGTTGATGACTCTTACTATTACTCGGAGGGGGATATTCTTCTTCTTGAAGCAATTCTTAATAGTGATCCTTCACCACCCCCTCCCAACCAAGGAAATTATTTGCCAAAAATTCGAAAAGAACTTAAAGTTTGTGAAGCTAAAACTGATAAATCTTCAATTGATGAACCTCCCGAGCTCGAACTTAAGGACTTACCTCATCATCTCGAATACGCATTTTTGGAGGGTGACGACAAGTTGCCCGTCATAATTGCTAAAGACTTGAGTGTCGAGGAAAAAGACGCTCTCATAAAGGTTTTGAAGTCACGCAAGAGAGCCATTGCTTGGAAACTCTCCGACATCAAGGGTATTAACCCGGAATTTTGTACTCACAAGATTCTTATGGAAGATGACTACAAACCAGCGGTCCAACACCAAAGACGGGTGAACCCAAAGATCCATGATGTCATCAAAAAGGAGGTTGAAAAACTTCTTGATGTCGGATTAATCTACCCGATCTCGGATAGTCCTTGGGTAAGCCCCGTACATTGCGTACCAAAAAAGGGTAGTTTTACCATTGTCATAAATGATGAAAATGAGCTGATCCCAACTCGATTGGTTATGGGGTGGCGTGTGTGCATTGACTATCGTAAGTTAAATGAAGCCACCCGTAAAGACCATTTTCCACTCCCCTTTATGGATCAAATGCTCGAGAGATTAGCGGGAAACGATTACTATTGTTTTATCGATGGTTTCTCAGGTTACTTTCAAATTCCCATCGATCCTAAAGATCAAGAAAAGACAACATTCACGTGTCCTTATGGAACGTTCGCCTATCGTCGCATGCCTTTCGGCTTATGCAATGCACAGGGCACGTTCCAAAGGTGTATGTTGGCTATCTTTCATGACATGGTCAAAAAGACAATGGAAGTCTTTATGGATGACTTTTTGGTCTTTGGAAATTCATTTGAAAATTGCCTCTCTCGTTTGGACAAGATGCTTTAAAGGTGCGAAGACACCAATCTTTGTCTAAATTGGGAGCAAAGTCATTTCATGGTCAAGGAGGGCATTGTCCTCGGCCATAAGATTTTAAAGAACGGGATTGAGGTTGATAAAGCCAAAATCGATGTGATTGCTAAATTACCTCATCCCACCACCATCAAGGGTGTTCGGAGTTTTCTCGGTCATGCCGGTTTCTACCGACGGTTCATTAAGGATTTTTCCAAAATTTCCCGACCGATGACTCATCTCCTTGAGAAAAATACTCCGTTCATCTTCTCAAATGAATGTATTCAAGCTTTTAATACATTAAAGAAAAAACTTACTGAAGCTCTAATCTTGATTGCCCTAGACTGAGACTTGCCCTTTGAGCTTATGTGCGATGCAAGCGACTTTGCCATAGGAGCAGTCTTGGGGCAACGTCATGAAAAACATTTTAGGCCTATACACTATGCTAGTAAAACAATGAACGAGGCGGAATCGCATTACACCACAACGGAGAAAGAAATGTTAGCCGTGGTGTATGCCTTCGAAAAATTCTGGTCTTACCTCATCTTGAACAAAAGCATTGTGTATACTGATAACTCCGCCCTAAAATATCTCTTTGCTAAAAAAGATTCCAAGGCGAGATTGCTCCGGTGGGTTCTCTTCCTTCAAGAGTGCGATTTCAACGTATAGTGGACATAATAGGAGCGAGAACCTCGCAGACGATCATATTTCCCGATTAGAAAATCCTTATGAAAAGGTGCTGACCCAAATGGAAGTAAAACGAAAAAAGTTTCCTCTCGAGAACTCATATGGTGACTTTTTCGTGGTGACTCTGTACCCGTGGTTTGCCACTTATGCATATTATCACGCAGGCAAATTCATTGTTAAAGGGTTTGTCATCCAGCAGTGGAAAAATAAAGTTTTTCAAGATGTTAACCCTTTTTTGGGACAACCCTTCTTGTTCAAAATATGTGCATATCAAGTGATCCGGCGGTGTGTGCACGGCAAAGAAGCTCTCGGAATACTCGAAGCATACCAACAATGACCCACCGGCAGGGGTACTTCATAGTGCAAATATCCGCCTAAAAGGTATTTTGATGCCGGTTTCTTTTGGCCCATTATTTACAAAGATGCACACGAGCTTGGTTAAAAAATCGACTCGTGCAACTTGTTTAGGGAAAATTTTCACAAAGGAATTGAAGATGCTCAAGAAATTCCATCAAGTTTGTAAATTCTTTGACGTTTGGGGCCATGGATTGCATGGGGCAAGTTTCCGTATTCACGAGGAACAAATATATACTCATGGCGGTCGACTATTTGTCAAAATGGGTTGAAGCAAAAGCGCTCCCCACAAACGATCGCTGAGTTGTTGAAGTTTAGTAATCTATCTTTCGCACGATTCGGTTGGACCTCTCATGCTATCATAAGTGATCACGGATCCCATGTTTTGCAAATGCCAGTTTGGCAAAGGTTTATGCTGAATTACGGAGTCGTCTCATCGTCTCTCCACTGCGTATTACCACAAACAAGTGGGCATAGTTGAGGTATCCAATGTGTTTTGAAAAATTTCTTGGAAAGGATAGGTTTTGTGGAGCGAGAAAAACCGGCCTCTTGGTTGGGACTTACTAGATGGACTCGCTCTGGGCCTTCCGCACAGTTACAACACCTCGGGTGTTCTCCTTAAAGCTCTGTTGTTTGGAAAAGGCATGTCATCTGCCGCTTGGGAGTTGAGCACATAAGCCTTACTAGCTTTGAAGCATGCCTAACTTTTGACCTTGTGACCGAGGGTAATCAAGCAAAGTTTAACTCAATGAATTAAAATGAACTTCGTGATCATGCATATGGAGAATATTTGAATTACAATGAGAAAATAAGAGGATCCATGAACGCCAAGTCAATATAACCCGTTTTCAAACGTCGGTGATCAAGTCCTCCTCTTTAAACTCTAGATTGACAAGATGTTCTTGGGTAACTGAATCCCGTTGGTCGCCTTTACCATTGCCCATGTCCTTTCATATGCATTGTGAGTTATCTCAAAACTTGGTGTGGCCATACTTTAACGGTAAACGGTCATCTGAAATTAAGCTCTACTGTGGAGGGCACGTACCAAAATTGGTTGTCCTGGCATCTCCAAACCTTCCCTTAAGGGACCAAATTGAATTACGGGATTGGGTAAGTTGGTGACCCAAACAAGGATTTGTGGATGCACAGCCGCCATGCTTTATCTGTAGTTATATTATGTAGTAATTGAATTAAGTGTTTTTTGTTGTGAGAGGCTGCCTCTTTACATTTATCGTTTACTTGTATTTTTGGGATTGTCCAGGATTGTTCCCGGATTTTGGAAGCCTATCAGTCATAACTTATAGATTGTGCTCGCGGTTTTGTCCTTTGATAGAAGAGCTTCAATTCCTCAGCTTTATTCGGGTTCCAATTCCTATTCTAATCGGACGAACATTTATCTTTAGAGAACTTAATTAAATGGCTTAGGATTTAAGTAGAGACCCTTCTTAAAACATTTTGAGGAACAAAGTTTAATTCTAGGATGGGGAATCTATCGTATTTTGATTGTGCCTGCAGTGTTGTTATCGCGTATAAATCCCGTTTTTTCACCAAAATTTTAAAAAAAAATTGAAAAAAAAAATAATAAACGAAAAAAAAAAATTAAAAAATTTTAAAAAAAAAATTTTAAAAATAAAATAAGTGTTTGGTACAATTTTTGATTTCCTGTGGGTAGAAAAATTTAAAAAAAGGGGGGAAATAAATTTTGACCAGATCGAGCGTGTTGAGCTCTAGCTTGTTCCTTAACATTTAGACTAAGCGTTCGCGAATCTTGCGAAGGAACGAAAAAAAAAAATGAAGTGTTAATTATGAGTGGGATGCCTAACAAGGATTATTTGAATCTTAAGAGCTCATTGTATGTTGTTTGTGGCTTTTTCTCCCTTAAGCTTCTAACTGATGAATATATGTGCTATTTTTGGAGAATTAAACTAAATCAAACTAATTTTTTGTTAGTAATAATAGCAAAACCTTTTAGCTTAGTTCAAATTTTACTTTGAATTTTTCAAAAAAAGAAGTCTTCTATATTTTCATAAAAAAATGATGATATTGTGAAAATGAAATAAATTTTAAACGGTGGATGAATAAGTTTGTTTGTATCTTGTCGGCTCACAACCGATGTTACAGCATTCTAAGAAAGCCGATAGTAAGAAATAATATACGTTTTATGGGGGAGACTGATAAATTTGCTGCATTTGCCAGCTCACAAACCGTTGTTGCAGCCGTCTAAATGGTCAAAGGTTTACCTTAAGAATGAATAATATTATTTAGTAAAGTAAATGTGTGATTTAATAAATATGGGAAAATTCTTTTTCTTAAATTTATATAGTCTTGAAACTAAAGATATTTTATTTTAAGATTTTCTAAATAAGCTATTTATATACGGGAAACCTAAGAGTGTTTGAAACCGAAGGTCCGTGAGTCCCGATACTAGTCTCTGTGAGGTGTCAAAAGCCTGGTCACTAGCCGCAAGTTTGGGATGTTGCCGAGACGAAAGTCGCTACATGGGTGATCTCGCATCAAACTCATTATTCTCGGGTTGGCAACGTTTGAAGCGTGGGAATTTTGTCAAAAAAGTTGATCCATGGTTGAAATTCAATATATAGCTCATACACCTAAGATGTAATAATTGTCGGGAGTGAAAAGATTCACAAGTTTTGCAAATATGGTAGTGTTGAATCTTATAATATTTAACCTGTGATTTCGTTTTAAGTTAGTTTGGAGCAAGTGAAAAGTCATGGACGATGAATTTATCCTTTTTGGGGCATTCTCGGATCGAAATGCATCTTGTTCTATGATCCCTTAAAGTTATAAAATTACAAAATTCAAATAAGTTAGTTAGTTGCTTAATATGAAAAATACAAAAATATGTGTGGTAATATTTAATAATGGTAAAAACGGGGCTTTTCAAAACTTTTAATTCTTTCATTCCCCTTGATGAACACTTAGCTACTTTTCGAGGTTATTAGTCGAGGGGGATTAATAGTCTTAGTTTTCTAAATGCTTACTTATAGCATTGCGTGAGGACACGACAATGTCTTAGTATGGGGGATTTTGGTACGTCCTTAATTACATATACCCCTTTTCCACTAAAATCGAACTTAAATGACAAAAAACGTACCCAAAAATACATTGTATGTGTATGTTTTCACTTATCTTGTGCGGGAAACGGATATCCGAGAAAAGGACAAAAAATCAAGCAAAAACGTACAAAACCAAGCACGAAATAGAAGAGCGTGAAAAAGACAAAGTCAAAAGTCAAAGTCAAAGTCAACCCGAAAAAGTCAAAGGTCAAACCCGAACCCATCTAATGGGCTGGGTCAACCCATTAGTATTTTATGTGAAGACTTTTAAAGCCCAATGTTTAAATAAAAGCCCATATCCCTTTTATATAATACACACGGCCCAAACAAGAAAAAAAGCCCAACACTACTTAACTGAGTTAAGCCCAAACCAAAAGGGCTATTAAGTGTTGTTAGCATCAAGGACCATCAATGTAATGAATAGATATAACCTTGAGGGCCTTATCTGCTAAACCCTTAAACTCTTCATTACCACAAGGACTAAAGCTGCAAATACTTTATAAATAATGAGGGGGATTTGTTTCTGCCTCACCACCTACTCATAAAGTAAACCAAAAAACCCATTTGCCCGCCAGAACAACCTGTCTCTCTCAAACCCACCCTTGTAACCTCGTTCACTGTTCACCATAAGTCCAAAACCTATCACTTTCTCACCCCACACCCCACTTGGGTGATTGCCACTCTTGGCAATCCCAGAACCTTCATTGGACAACAAAAATCAAGGGTTTATGATCATTTACTTGAGCTCAAAGAAAGTTTAATGGCTGAGATTACTAGGGCATTTATCTCAACAACAAACTTACTTTATTTTGTTCCTAAGAAAGCACAAGGGAAGAAGACAAGATTGAAAGAAGTCAAGACCTAGTGTATCTATATATAAGACTCCTTGTAAGCCCATTGAGGCATCTAGCTTAATTTTAGTTAATAGTTTTTAGCTTAACCTAGTATAACTTAGCTTATTGTACTTTTCTTTATTATCTTGTATGTTTTAATTTAATGACAATTGAGTTCGTTTTAATTGTCTAGTTTATTATGTTTTAAAGGTTTTCAAGCTCTTTAAGGTCTCATTCAAACATTTTATTAATTGTTTTAAGAAAACTATAAGAAAATCTTAAGGAAAATTACATAAGATATATATATATTTATATATATATATATATATATTTACCACCCCAAAATACTCAGCTATTTGTGGATGATAAGCTAATCTTGACAGTCGCTGATGAGCTCACATAGCTTGTCTTTTGACAAGCTAGAGCTTGTAGATTAATTATTTACCCTGTTTGAGCAAGGGTGTTTATAAGTTCTCATTTTTCATATATTTTTTTGCTTTTTACTTGTTGTCTAGCTTAATTTTTTGCTTATTTTCTGTTATGTGTTATTTATGCTGTTTCCATGCTACTTAGTTTTTTATTTAATGCTTAAAAGTCATTTGTTTAAGTTTCTGTTCAATTCAACCGTTAATGCTTTGCTAAAACTTCGTATTGGTTTTTTTTTAAAAATTTTTTGGGGGGGGCTTAAATCTTGTGCTTAATCCTGTGCTACTTGTGCTTATTGGTGCTGAATATTACTTGCTATTTAGATGCCTTTTAAGTTTTCATGCTAACTCATCATAAATAATCGTAAAAATCCATTTGAAAAAATTAAAGGGGTGTTTGGCATAAGAATGAAAATGGGTCATATAGGTTCAAAAACCTTTGGGTCACTTTGATAACTTTTATAAACTCTTTTTAAGTTGTGGTGATTTGTTTTGCAAAGTTTGTAAGCTCTTAAAGGGTGTTTGGGACAGTGGTTAAAAATGGGTCAATTTGTGTAAAAAACACTTTGGGTCATCTTACCATCTTTAACAAGCTAAATTTAGAGGTTTTAATCAGTTTTCAAAAAAGTTTTAAAGATAAAAATTGTTTTGAAGGTTTTTCTAAGATGTCTTTGGAATCTGTCATAAAAAATGGTTTCTAAAGGCTTATTTGATTCAATCTTTCAAAACCAGTTTAGAGTGTTGTTTTTGTGTCTTTTTAGAGTATCTAATTTATTAGTTAAGGTGCCTTTTCTTTCACTATAGTTTGACAAAAATCTGTCCTAGTTTTGTTAAGTGTTGTTAAGTTAAAAACTGCCCTTTTTCAATCAAAAATATCAGATAGTAAAAGTTATTTTTAGCTTTTCACAATTTGAGCATAAGCTTTTTTTCTTGATAGTCTAAATCTGTTTTCAATAGTTTTTCATTTTTAAGCTTGTTGTCTAGCTTATTTTTAAGCTTGAACTTTGTCCCTTTAAAACTGAAAAAGCCAAACCTGGCATGCTGAGTGGATCAAGCCAGTTTTACAATCTCTTTTAGTAGCTTATTTGTCTTTCAAATTCTTTTCTTTTTGCTTATTTTTGTAGACACTTGGTCAGGCTTTAAGCTCACATAGCTTATTCAGCTATAAGGATCCTTTAAAGGCTTTAAAATAAGCCCAAAAAGGTGCCCCTTTAGGCTGCCCTGCACCAATTGTGCTATTAGCTTATTTAGCTTTTCTAGCTTATTAGTCTGTTCTTACTTGCTTATTTTTGGTTACACTTGCTTATTAGATGTAGCTTAGCTTTTTTGTTTGCTTATTTTACCTTTCTCAGCTTATTTTACCCCTAGTTAGCTTAATAGTCAAGCACCCTTTTAGTCTTAGAGTAAATTAGCAAACTGCCACCTATAGTCTGCTTATTTTTCTGCTTATCTTTAAGTTACAAAAATTTTACCTTTTTTAAAGTTGCTTATTTCTTCTAGTTTTATAAGTTTTAAAAAGAAAAGTAAAATTTTTTTTTTTCAAAAAGGGAGGTGTGGACTCGAAACCCAGACCTCACCTTTAACAAACCAGCGCCCCGCACTCTCACAAGTTAACCAAGTGTGCTATAATAGCTCATCCGTTAAGCTTTGCACACCCTTGTTTCTTATACTTGTTTTTCTCCTTTTTAATAATAAGCTCGGTTTAGCTTATTTCTGCTTATTCCAATAAGCTGGCAACCCCAGCTTATTTTTCTTAGGATTGTTATTGTCTAAGCTACTTTTCACATTTTTTCATAATTTTTAAAAATCGTTTAGTAATTTTATTAATTTTTTAGATTAAAATCGTTTTTAATTCATTATAAAAAATATAAAAGTCAAAAAATATTAATTCTTTTGTTGAAAATTTTCTTTTATCATATATTATCTAGGAAAAATATAATTGCTTTCGTAGGGTCATTTTTGCAAAAATTTGTTTTTTAAAGAACGGGATTCGTTCCCGTTCCCGTTTTTTGTGTTTTAAAGCTCAAATCAACTCCGTTTTCGTTCTAGTTTTCTTTAATCTTACTTTTTAGTTAATTAGATTCTATTAAAAGTGAAAAACTCATTTTAGGTTAATTTTTGAAAATTTAGGGTTTTTATTCAACATTTTTAGATTTCCGTTTACGTTTTTAGTATAATTTTGCTTGCCTTTCTCATTTCTAGTATAGATTGCATTAAATTCTCCGTAGATTTAGAAATCCAAGTCCAAATCTTTTTTTCATTCAAACATCAAACATCAAACCGACTCTCAACTTTCCAATTCACTCCTCGTTGGGACTACGACCCGGGAATATCTTATACTACTTCCGGTTTCATTAATTTTGCGGATTCTGATCCTTATTATATATTTATATTTATTTATATTTATATATTTATATATTTATAAAGGGTGTAATCCGACATAAATCAGCAATATTTGTGACAAAGATGAAGAAAATAAAACAAAATAAATACATATTATTATAATTTTGCATCATGGACGGGTCGAGCAGTTTAATGGCCTGGTCGAGCCATTTAATGTGTAACAACTAAAAATATTTAAATTAGGGAAATGATCCCTGCTGTAGGCACTAGGCAGCAGATACACTTTATTAGTTTATCTGCATCATGGATTATTTTTGCCAATTTTTAGTTTTTTACTCAATGGCCCATTTGATAATCTTTTCACCATGGCCCATTACTTGGCGCCATGTTTACTGGGTACCCTTGGTGCCATAGCCAAAAAGCGTTGCTAGCACAAACCCCTTTGGCACCAGAATTCCTTTGGCACCACATTTTGTGTCGTATTCTTTGGCATCGGAAAATGTGGTGCCGTTGTCCTGATTTTTTTTCATTTATATAAAATAAAACATACACAATATAACTAAAATAAACTTCATTAAAATTAAAACACATTACATTAATTAAGGTGTACAAAATTAAAAAAAAGTGGAGTTTTTAATAAAGAAAATAAAATACAACAACCCACCCACTTTGTCTTCTTCCTGCTACCCTGCAAAACAAAAAAAACAAAAACAAAAACAAATCACAAACATAAACATAGTGCCTGGTCACAAACCAACATCTACACAATAACTTACTACTGAAGGATAGTACAATGTCATAAAAACCAAAAAGAAAACAATGAATGTCATTTCATTAAAGCATACTACCTAGCCCCTAGCCACCTACACTGAAATCATTACCAGGTGCTTCGAAAGTAGTATCAAACAAAAGGTCCTCATGGTTAATATTAATGCGCGTTTGAGTCATTCTCTTTATGCACGTAAACGTTGCATGTTCACAGGTTCTGTGATCATTCTGGTGACATATTAGGCAAAAGGTGATTGCAGGGAAGTAGTAAGCGGAGTGAGCTGTGTCCCCACAGAGTTTACACCCTCTTAGTAGATATGGTAATTTTTGTTTAAGTGATCTAGATGAACAAGATTCAGTGCTCCCAGATTTGGGTTTCCAAGCCAAATGTGGATTTAAGATATGCTTAACATATGGCTGCTTAAAAACCTGTGGTTTATGTTTGGTTGGATGTGAAGATGAACTATTTTTCTTTCCGTCCATGGTGATTAGATGATTTTGAATGTAATTGGGTAGTTGAAAGAAAGGAATTTAAAAATTGTATTGAAAGTTGAATGTGGACAGTAGTATAAGAGAGAATGAACGGGGAAGTTATTAAATGCATGGATTTTTATTTATTTTTAGTTTTATAATAGTCTTGTTTATTGCGTGTGTTTTTTAAAATACAAAGGCGTATACCCGTCCACGAATACTTATACACGGTTGGCAGTTTCACAAATAATTAAATGTCTTTCCTAGATTACAAATCTAATAAATTGTTTGTTTGTGTTACCGTGCAAAGTGACGGTATATAGAAGAAAATAATTACTCGATAAACATGTGAATTTGTTGTTTTGATGCGACTTTTAAACCTAAAATAATCAGGTTTCATAATTAAATTTTCTAAAATTTTTAAATGGGTAAATTACACTGTTGGTCCCCAAACTCCACCCTGTTTTCCTGTTTAGTCCCCAGATTACTAGGACTCTCATACGAGGTCCTTATTTGACACTGTAGTTACCCGTTTGGTCCCTGGAGGTCCGTTATGTGACAACTGTGCCTTGAGAAGGTTATTCAAACTGTTAGTTTTGGATTGATCATCATTATGTGTCTTAATAATTATGTGGTTATGTGATCTTATGTGAGTTTGGCTACTAATCCAAGTTGCGTGATCGTCTCATTGTGATTGAGTTTATGGTGGTTATGGAAATTTCATTTTGTTCACATTTTAGTGACAATGAAAATGATAGTATAATTATATGTGTGTACGTACTTATATGTACATGTATACGTATTTATATCTTTAAGTGTTAGTAGTTAGTAAAATCAAAAGTTTAGTTTAGAAAATATAGACATTAGAACTTAGTTTTATTAAGTTAGTAAAATAAAATTAGAAATGAAATTTATTTATGGTCATTTAATCTAGTTTTAATTTAAAAGGTTTAAAAGGTAGAATAAAGAGTTTTTATAAAAATGTCAAAATTAAGGGTTGAATATGTAATTAATAATAATTAAATAAATAAAAAAAGGAGAGTTTGTTTGGCCGATTTAGAAGAGAAGAAAAAAAGGAAAACAAATCCTACTCTAATTAAAATTGGTAAAAGATATTTATCCTAAACCTTTTTGTAAACCTTATAAATACCAAAAACCCTCCTCCCCTTGTTTTCTTGTTTTCCAACCAAAATTTTCAAGAGAAGAAAGTTTTTTTTTTTAAATCAAGAATCAAGTTGGTGATCTTGTCTATCAAGATCAAGGTTTTAGGTATGTTATCAAACCTTAATTGTTTTAATCCTCTTTAATTATTCATGTAACAATTTTAATGATGGATTAGGGTTTATGTAAGATCTATAAAATAAGGGTTTTGATCTTTAAAAATTGTTTTTGAGGTGATTAGTAGTGTTAAGCATGTGTAATTAGAGTTTTAGGGTTTGTAAATTCAGAATTAAAAAGCTGGCAGTTATGAAAGGTCATCTTGTAAAACTCATAACTTGGTCATAAAAATAGAAATCATTGATTATCTTGAGCCTAAAATTAAATTAAGAGAGTCTACTTTCCAACAAAATTAGCCTCATAATTTTTTCAGTAAGTAAAAGTTGGTCAAAAGTGAGTTACAAGATTCGTTGTCGAATCTGATTTTTCTGGCTGGAATTTGGTGTTGAGGTTTTGAATCAAAAATTATATCAAAACATTTTTCTAATTAATGGGCTTGCTACTATAGTTATTTAATGATGTCTATGAGTGCCCACAATTTTGGTAGAATTTTCCCAAGTGTTTAAGAAGGTCTGATCATGTCAAACTTTTCGAAGGTCAGATCTGATCAGGTTTTGTGGTTGGAATTTTAGAGCATGGTAAAGCTTATTCAAAATTTATGGAAAAAGTAGGATAACTTCCTAACATGATTTAATGTCATATTCCAGAAGATGGTAATTTATAAAAATTATTTGGTATTTATAAAAATTCGTTTAGAGAATGATGAAAGTAGAGAAGAAAACTGCAAGATTGAAAGTTAAGGAATAAAGGTTTATAGAGTGTGAAAATGTTATGAGAAGTGTATCAAATGATTTATGAACTTAGTATAAGTTTAGTTTCGTCCATCGTATGATTGTTACATTGGCTTGGGCATTAGCCTAACCGAGTGTAACTTGTGTTTTTGTTGTGTTTAGATTATGTGCAAGATTTTGTCAAATAGCTGAGCATCAGGTGAGTTTCATAGTCCCTCTTTTCATGTTGTTTTAAAATTGGTATGGAAATGATGCTTATGGTTTAAAAGGGTTTTAATTGCTGTGATTATGTGGTTTTACTTGAGGCATGAACGTTTATGTAGTTATTATATGTGATGTGCTTTATGATGTGTTGATTGGTTGGATCGGAGGGGTACGCCTATCCCATTGCTATGTGATTCCGGTTGGAGGGTAGTGGTTCTACCTATTTAAATCCAATTGGAGGGTTGAAATAAGACTCAATGTTGTGTGATTCCGGTTGGAGGGTAGTGGTTCTACCTATTTAAATCTAACTGGACGGTTGAAATAATACTCAATTCTGTGTGATTCCGATCGGATGGTAATGGATTACATAAGATTGTGTGATTTGGATCGTGGGCATGTTCCATCCCGTTGTGATTGATTATGAGTATGCGTGATAGCATGTATGATAGCTAGCTTAAACTGTTCTGCCATGTTTTGTTTTTTTATAATCACAATTGATTTAAATCTTGTATTGGTGTCATAAAACCTATGACTCTCACCAACCATTGTGTTGACGTTTTAAGCATCATTTTCAGGTGAGCGTTATGAAGGTGTTGAAGTTAATAAAAGTGGCTAGAGAGACCATTAGGATGGCATTGGAAGTTCTCATTTGATTTTATTTCGTAATTGTTTTCATGAACTCTTGAATGTTATTAGGTTTAATAGGTTTGTGAGACATTGTCTTTGTATTGATGAGACCCCTTTTTTCATTAATACAAGATACTATTCTTTTGTTTTTGGTATTGTCATGACACATCGTGTCTTTTATATTTAGTTATACATGTAGTGATTCTCTATTGTTGACACCATTGTGTTGTGATGATATCCATGATGTTACGCCTTGTGTTTCTGCCTTGACGGGGTGTGACAGATTGGTATCAAAGTTGTCTTTGGTTATAGAGAAGTAGGTGGTAGAGCCTAGACTATAACCTAGGTGTCCTTCATATAGATGCATTTTAGGGTCTAAGTGTTTAGTATTATAACTATTATACTTTCCCCTAATTATATAGCTTTTATTATCTTATTTTGTCTAACTTTTATTTAGTTATTTTGTCTACTATTATCTAATATGGTATATTAATTCCTTACTATTTATAGCTATGTCTCCCTTATCCATAAGAAGTTTCGTTGGGGAACCTTTTTCCTAATTGGACTTAAGTGCTATAGAGATCCAAAAGAGGAGCCAATTGAGAAGGAGCCTCTTATGGAACTAAAGGAGATAGGGTAGTTGATCGCTTGTCGAATGCTTGTAGTAGGCATGGACCCGCGGAGTTGGGTGACTCTTGCGAAGGCAAAGTCAAACCCAAGCGAGGCCCAGCATAAATTTATTTTGTCTTTTACCTCGTCACGATGATATTGGTTATTTCTTTTCTACAACTCGCTGCGTGAGTTGTCCCTCCCGCCCCCTAAAGTGACTTTGCCACTAGGCATTTGTGCGGTGACTTTTGGCTGGTTTGTGCACTAACTTGGTGAGAAACTCACTTAAGCGAGTTTTAAAAATGATAGGGCCCCTTTATATTTATATCTGTTATAATTAAAAAAAACTTTTTTGTTAAAAAACCTCAATTTTTAAACTATAAATGCAACACTTCACCCATTTTTATAACACAATATTCCCACTTTTGAAATTATACCCACTTTTAAAATTAATATGGCTTGTTCACTTCCACACACCGTCGATGAAATCCACGCTTTGGTTCAAAAACTAATTCACGAATATAGCGTCCGTCAGAAAGCGATAATGGATTTAGCCTTACAATTTGATAATGCAAGCGTAGCTAAACACGATCTTAGTAAAGCATACGAGAAATGCAATGACATTCCATAAGAGACCCGTACTTTGATTGTCACTTTTTTGAAACAAGAATCTGATAAAGATTACGAGATGAATCTTGCTATTTATAGAAAGGCGGCAAAAATAAAAATATAAATTGAGACTAAATATGTTTGGTTATCTGAAAATACCAACTCCTTTTATTTTCCCACTATAAATACCAACTCTTTTCACTAATTTTTTAACACATTCAAACAACACTTCAAAAACTCACCATGTCTGAAACCAACCAAAGCAATCCCCCAGCACCCAAAAAACCAACTGAAGCAATCCCCTAACAACCTTACATAACCCCCAACTACGAATCAGAAACCCATAGGGCTGGTTCGTCATCTGAACAACATACGCACCAACCCACATCTCCCATTACTGAGGGATTTCTTACTGAGAAAGAGTATCAACAACTACTTCAGGATGAAGAGGTATTAAGAGAAACATTGGAAGAGCAAGAAAGAGCTGAAAAAGAGTTGGAGGAGAGAATTAAGAAAGAACAAGCTGAATATGAGTTATTCACGTTGGAATTTGGGGTGCAATCTAATTCGGAATACAAATCAGATTAATAATCTATGTATTGTTTCTAATAATCTATGTACTATTTTAATTGTGTTGTTTTAAATAAAGTATTGTAATTTTAAATTTAGTATTTATATTTTCAAATTTTAAATTCCAAGGGCTACTATTTCAACGACTACTTTTCCGTTATAAATACCCCTCACCATCTCCTCATTTTCTCACACAACTTCTTATCCAACTCTCTCAAATGGATTCCAATTTCAATAACGAAAATGATCCATGGGATTTAATATTGATATAGATGATTCTGATCTCCATTTAACACCCGTTCTGCGTCCGTCTAGCAGCACAACCCAAAAGCCAGTTACAATAGTACCTAGTCTTGCGGGTATTGTTCAAACAGCCTGTAGCAGTACACATGTTGAAACATCCACTACAACCCAAAAGCCAGTTAGGATAATACACAGTCCTGCAGGTATTGTTCAAGCAGCCAAGCTGCTTAAACAAACAGATATTAAGGATGATGGGGAGGGGTGTGTAACGTCGACATAAGAATATATGAAGAAACTTGTTGAGGATGTGGGTGAGGATGATGATTTTAAGAGTGGGTCGTGGGTTAGCGGCACTGACTATGTGAATGCTAATGGTGGCATTGTGAGCGGGTGTTTAGGAGATATCAAGAACTTTCTCAAGAATGGGAAACTTGACCAAGTTGTTGCAATAGTCAATTCTTGTTCTCTGAATATGATTGGCGATCTCACAGTGACTCTGAAAGATCTCTCAGGTACATTACCTGGTACAATACATCACAAAGTTATCGATGAAGGTGGTTATGGAAATGATATTACTGTAGGGGCTGCCTTGATACATGCGAATGTTTCAGTTTTTACTCCTAAACTATCAATGCATTACCTTAACATAACAATGAGAAACGTGGTTAAGGTTTTCCGTAAGGATACAATTCCTAGAAGTGGCAGTGGAATGTTGATGGAAGAAGAAGAAATAGTGAAATTGATGGAAGAAGAAGAAATGGCTAATTTGGAGTTACAGGTTTGTGGGAACGTTACTAATCAAGAAATGGCTGATGAAGAAGCATTAAACCTTGTACTGGATGAAGAAGCAAGGCAAGCACGGGCTGAATAAGAGTGGTTGGAGGAATGTAGGAAAAAAAGAGTTAGATGAGGAACATGAGACATAACTATGGGGCTACTATGGAACATTTTCAGTTGTATCATTTAAGTTGTATCATGTAGTTTCTTGATGTTTCTTATGAACTAATGTAGCTTTGACTTCTTTTTCAAATGGAAATGCAGTCAACTAGTTACAATGTTTTTAGTTACATTTCAATGGTTTAGTAACTTAATCTATAACTAGTTACAATGTATTTAGTCACATCTATCTTTAAAACCCACCATAACTCTTCTGCACCATGTGGCTTCCCTTTTTGAAAAAAAACTTTTTTTTACTTTTCTTTTTGCAAACTTGTAAAATAAGCCAAAATATTAAACTTTAAAAAAGTAACTTTTAACAAAAAACACAAATAAGCACAGAAACAAGTCGATTAAGTTGACAAAATACTAAAAAACCTAAAAAGGCTTAAGGCCTTAACTGAATTGGCTTTTTAAACACAATAAGTAAATTATAAAAGCAAAATAAGCTAAAACAGATTTGTTCCTACACCTAATAAGCACTATGAAACAAAATCTAAGCAAATCAAACAAGCCAAAAGCAAAAATAAGCAAATAAGCACTTTAGGCCAAAAACTACTGAAACATGCCAATGAGGCACTTTTGGGCTTAAATTTAAGCCACTTAAAGGATCCTTATGGACTTAAGACCTATAAATCTTAAAAGCTGGTACTATAAGCTATCTAAAACAGCAAAGAACAATGAGTTTGAAACTCATTTAATCCATGAAAAAGTCTTGTGAAAAAGGGGATCACACTCAGTGCATGCTAATTTTTTTCAAGAATTTTCAAAGACAAAATGAGCTTTTGCAAGCTTGAATTTAAGCTAGGAAATAAGTTCAAAATTACAAAATAATGATAACCACCTTTTTAGGGGTAATTATAATATATAGTATACGTATTCTAAAAGATTCAAAGAAATTACTTTTGACCAAAGTAAAATCTAAAATCTCCCGGGTCATTTCCCGTCGAGGCGTGAATTGAAAATCGAGGATACGTTCGTGATCGCGCGTTTGAATGGTTCAATGATTTTTGGATTTGATTTTCTAATTTCTACACTTAAAATGCAAAAACGAGTAAAGAAAACCTAAAAACGAAAGCAAATAATGATTTAAACCTAAAAACGAGAACGGGAATCAAAACCCGTGCTTTAAAAAACCAAATTGTGAAATTTTAACCCTACAGATGCAAATTTAATTTTCCTAGGTGCTAAATGATAAAAGAAAATTTAAAATAAAAAAGAATTATATTTTTTTGATTTTTAAATAATTTTTTATGAATTAAAAACTGTTTTAAAAAGAAAAATTAATTAAAAATACTAAACAAATTTGGAAAAATCTGAAAAATTAAGGAAAAATAGTTTGAAGAGTGCTGGATTTATGAAAAATAAAATGGTGAAAAGTGATTTTCGAAATAAGCCAGAAATAAGCAAAAAGGGGCTGATAAGCAAATAGGCTAAACAAGGTATAAAAATAAAGTAAGTGAGTTGGCTAACAGATAGCCCTACTGGTGCCAATGGTTAGTGTGTGTGTTGTTTGGGACGTGTGTGTGGTAAAGGGGAGGTCACAGGGTCGAACCCTGTGGCTTCCCTTTTTGAAAAAAAACCTTTTTATTTTACTTTTCTTTTTGCAAACTTGTAAAATAAGCCAAAATATTAAACTTTAAAAAAGCAACTTTTTACAAAAAAAACAAAAATAAGCACAGAAATAAGCCGATTAAGTTGACAGAATACTAAAAAAACTAAAAAGGCTTAAGGCCTTAACTGAATTGGCTTTTTAAACATAATAAGTAAATTGTAAAAGCAAAATAAGCTAAAACAGATTTGTTCCTACACCTAATAAGCACTATGAAACAAAATCTAAGCAAATCAAACAAGCCAAAAGCAAAAAATAAGCAAATAAGCACTTTAGGCCAAAAACTACTGAAACATGCCAATGAGGCACTTTTGGGCTTAAATTTAAGCCACTTAAAGGATCCTTATGGACTTAAGACCTATAAATCTTAAAAGCTGGTACTATAAGCTATCTAAAACAGCAAAGAACAATGAGTTTAAAACTCATTTAATCCATGAAAAAGTCTTGTGAAAAAGGGGATCACACTCAGTGCATGCTAATTTTTTCAAGATTTTTCAAAGACAAAATGAGCTTTTGCAGGCCTGAATTTAAGCTAGGAAATTAGTTCAAAATTACAAAATAAGCCAAAACAGGTTAACTTAAAACTACAAGCTACTTATGTTTTCAATTTCAAAGTCTACAACTAATTTTAACTAAGCTAAAAGTAAGATTGAAAAATGGCTTTTGAAAACTTAAAAATGACTTGACAGATTTTGGACAAAAACTCAAATGACCAAAGACTCTTAACCAATAATAATCTACTGCATTATAACTCCAAAAAGGACCATAAAACACACCTTAAAACTTACTTTAAACAAGAATCAATTTAAAGCAGTTTGAAAAGATTTGAGGACCACAGATTCTAAGAACTAGAATGAAACACCCTTAAACTTGTTTTTAAACTTTAAAACCTTGAAAACAGATTAAATTGACTTAAATAAGGCTTGTTAACGTTGGCCAAATGACCCAAACACTTTTTTAACAATTTTGACCCACTTTGTGTTCTTATCCCAAACACCCCTTTAAGTTCATCAATTTCATTTTTAAACTGATTTTTAAGGATTTAAGCAATGGTTTTTAAAGACAAATGGTAAGCAAGCAATATTAAGCAAAAATAAGCAGAGTCCAACAACAATTAAGCATTTAAATAAGCAAACAAAGATTAAGCAGATTTAGCTAAAATTGACAGATTTAATTAAAAACTCAAACAAAGCACATGTAAGCACTAAACCAGCATAAAACAACATTAACAAACATAAATGAGCAGGAATAAGCAGAAACAAGCAAAAATAAGCAGTGCTATAGTAAATAAGCTAAAAATAAAAAGAAGAACTCACAAATGCCCTTGCTTAAACAGGGCTTAATCAATGCTCAAAAGAGCTTATCTACAAGCTCTAGCTTGTCAAAGACAAGCTAGTATGGTCTATAAGCTCTTCCCTGGTTAGCTTATCTTCCAAATTGCTAAGGTAATTTAGGAGAGGACTTTTTTGTGATTTCTTTTTGGTTTTTTTTAAGACAGAATTATAACCAAGCTTTTAAATAAGCTTTGAATGACTCAAAAGCTTATGTAATAGCTTAACAACAGTATTTAAAAGACAATTAAAGTAAAGGACAGTATTTAAAGAAAACTTGAAATTTCATTAACTAAAAAAGATTACAATGCAATAATTTAAATGACAGTAATTTTAAAAGACAGTATTAAAATGGTCTAAATTTTGTTTTCACAAGACTTGACAAAATGACAATGAGCTACAATGCTTCTACTTATACTAAAAACTCTAAGTCTTGGTCTTCTTGTTGTGCTTCTTTACTGAGACATTTGAGCACTTGTGTTTCTTGTGTGAGAGAGGTCCAAAACCAATCTTAGCCATCAAAATTTCTTGTTCACCAAGCCAATTAATCTGAGCCCTCAAATCCTTGTCTTTTTTTCTTTGTCGAATTAGGTTGTAGAGGATTGCCAAGGTGGCAATTTCATCATGTGAGGTGGGGTTGAGTTAGGATAGTGATAGGTTTGTTTGTTGGAGCAGGGGACGAGGTGGGGAAAGTGATGGGTGAACAGGGTCAATGGGGTTTTGGCGGGTAATCGTTTTGGGGTTTGACTGGGTATAAGTTGGTGGGAATTTGACAAGAATGGCCCCTGAACTTATATTGTTTGATTGCATGTATGGTCCTTTGTGGTGTAAAAGTTTGTGGATTTATACAACTTCAGTCCCTGAAGTTGTATATCCTTGTTGCATTGAAAGTCCTTGTGGTGATATGAGACTAACAGCCGTTGGATGGCTGTTAAGTCTTAACAGGCTTTGCTTGTTGGGCTTGTTTAGCATTTTGGGCCTTAAATGGTTTTTATGAATTAACCATTTAAGTGTCTTGATATTAATAGCTTAATGGGCTGCCCCGGCCCATTAGATGGGTGCGGGTTGGCCCATTAAGTATTTCTTCGTTTACGGCTTCGTCTTTGACTTTGACTTTTGACTTTGTCGGGGTTGACTTTTTGGTTGACTTTTGATTTTGACTTTTTGACTTTGGCTTTTCACGCTCTTTACATTCCCGTGCTCGTTTTTGTCTTTTTTGGCTTCGTTTTAGTTTTTTTCGTGAATATCCTTTACCTGCACAATATAAAAGTAAAACACATAAATACAATGTATTTTTGGTATGTTTTTAGTATTTTAAGCACGATTTCCTAGGTAAATGGTATGTGTAATTAAGCACATACCAGTCACTTGAAAATCAAAGCCCGGATTTTTGTGTTTAAAAGTGTTAAAGTTTATGTTTTTAAGCAAGATCTAGGTCTAAGATAACTAGCTGTGCAAAAAAAATTCAAGGTAAAACGTCAAAAGGGTGTGCATTTGCTAATTTTTTAGAAAAAAGTACGTTTTTATTTTGAAGCTAGTGAAATATGTTTGAATCTAGCGAAATATGTATGTAGGCGAAATATTCTTGTAGGCGAAAATGTTTGTAGGTGAAATATGTTTGTAGGCGATTTATGACAGGTTGACTTCAAGCGATTTATGACATTTTTAGGAAACAAAACTCTGCTTAATTTATTTTAGGTCAAGCGAAATACGTACTTATGCAAAATGAAACTCTGTCCAATTTGCATAAACCAAGCGAAACATTACATTGCCATATTTCAAGCGATACATTACATTATCATATTCCAGGCGAAACATTACATCTGTTGTATTCCAAGCGAAACATTACATCCATCACAAAAAGATTTTATTTTCTATGGTTTGTCTTACTTTGTAAAATCCCGTGAAATATTTGGATTTCTTGGTTTTAGTGAAGATATGTAAAATCCCGTGGAATATCAATCTTAATCACTAACAACAACAACTCTTAACACAATTCTCCTTTATCAATGTTCGATCAACATTTA